>BMAO01010356.1:0-79573 GCA_019973975.1 Trichonephila clavata
CTTATACATTATGAGTAAAAATGTATCATTCTTTGATACTTTATCATAAATATAATAAAGCCATTCTGGAATGATCTGATTTAATTTTCCCAGCTCACTTACAGTAATTCATAAAAATGAATCCTGTATTAGCTCCTGGGTGCGAAACGTTTAAGGAATAGATAATAATTCCTGTCTTTCTCTTTTTCCAATTAGAGAATTCAACTGAAAATCTTTCCTGTAAACGATCTTACAATGTAAACAAAAAACATTGTGAGATATAAAGAAAGATTTTTGGACTTTGAACAAAACAATTTGCTTGAAATTTTGTTAAAAAAAAATATCAAGCAAATGTATCATTCTTCATAACTTCATCATCCAAATAATGAAGCCGCATGAGAATGACCCGATTTAATTTTCCCAGTGTACTTTCTGGTTTTTCCTTAAAAAAGGAATACCGCTGCTTCCTGGACTCAACAAAAATTTATAAAACTTATTATTTCTGCATGCATTCGATTCCAACATAATTAGAAGAGAGAGTTAGAGAAGTTACAAATTTTAAACAGGTTTTATACATATAAATTTGATTCAAAACTTATCATTCATTCGGTATAGTCTAAGAACAAATATTTAAAGTAGTTAAAAATATGAGGATATAAACTTATAATATAAAAGTTGCACTAATTGTTGCTCCCCAATCTATAAACTTAGTGCTCAATTTTTCATATTTATATATTAATAAAACTTTTCGTTGATTAACGGAGAAAGTTTCAGTGTTTAAAACATATAAAAGTTGTACGCTTCTAAATTGTAAAATAACGTATGTTTCCATTTCACAAATAATGGAATAACTGAACTCAATGCAACGAATCTCGGACATCCAAAAAGAACAAAAATAATTTAATTGAAATACGTTTAAAAAAAAAATGATTTTGTAATGTACTAAAAACTTTTTATATAGAAGTTTGGAAAGATTTTAGTCATTTTAAACAATAAACTTCTTAAAATTTTTTTATTTAAGCAATAAATAAGAATGTGTATCATTCTTTATAACTTCATCATATAGATAATGAAGCCTACTTGAGAATGACCCGACTTAATATGCCCAGAGTACAGGCAGATACTCTTATAAAAAAAATACTGATGTGACACAGGGACTAAAAAAAAGGTTAATATTCCTTAATATTTGTTTACGATAATTAAGGGAAACAAAGTTATAGGAGACTTAAAAGAGAAGGAAGAATGTGCCAACATTAATTTTCCCTTCTCAGTTACAGAAAATCCTAAAATGAATACTGTGTTACCACCAGGAAACTAAGTATTTAACTAACGGCTATGATATTTTTTTACAATTAGAGAGTTTAAATTAAACACTTTTCCATAAAAGGATCATGCAGTAGACTAGAAACATTCGAAAAGATATAGAATTACTTTTGCTACTTTCTAAAATGTATAATTTTTATAATTTTCCACTTATACATTATGAGTAAAAATGTATCATTCTTTGATACTATATCATAAATATAATAAAGCCCATTCTGGAATGATCTGATTTAATTTTCCCAGCTCACTTACAGTAATTCATAAAAATGAATCCTGTATTAGCTCCTGGGTGCGAAATGTTTAAGGAATAGATAAAAATTCCTTTCTTTTCTCTTTTTCCAATTAGAGAATTCAACTGAAAATCTTTCCTGTAAACGATCTTACAATGTAAACAAAAAACATTGTGGGATATAAAGAAAGATTTTTGGACTTTGGAACAAAACAATTTGCTTGAAATTTTGTTAAAAAAAAATAGCAAGCAAATATACCATTCTTCATAACTTCATCATCCAAATAATGAAGCCGCATGAGAATGACCCGATTTAATTTTCCCAGTGTACTTTCTGGTTTTTCCTTAAAAAAGGAATACCGCTGCTTTCCTGGGACTCAACAAAAAATTTATAAAACTTATTATTTCTGCATGGCATTCGATTCCAACATAATTAGAAGAGAGAGTTAGAGAAGTTACAAATTTTAAACAGGTTTTATACATATAAATTTCATTCAAAACTTATCATTCATTCGGTATAGTCTAAGAACAAATATTTAAAGTAGTTTAAACTATGAGGATATAAACTTATAATATAAAAGTTGCACTAATTGTTGCTCCCCAATCTATAAACTTAGTGCTCAATTTTTCATATTTATATATTAATAAAACTTTTCGTTGATTAACGGAGAAAGTTTCAGTGTTTAAAACATATAAAAGTTGTACGCTTCTAAATTGTAAAATAACGTATGTTTCCATTTCACAAATAATGGAATAACTGAACTCAATGCAACGAATCTCGGACATCCAAAAAGAACAAAAATAATTTAATTGAAATACGTTTAACTAAAATGATTTTGTAATGTACTAAAAACTTTTTATATAGAAGTTTGGAAAGATTTTAGTCATTTTAAACAATAAACTTCTTAAAATTTTTTTATTTAAGCAATAAATAAGAATGTGTATCATTCTTTATAACTTCATCATATAGATAATGAAGCCTACTTGAGAATGACCCGACTTAATATGCCCAGAGTACAGGCAGATACTCTTATAAAAAAAATACTGATGTGACACAGGGACTAAAAAAAAGGTTAATATTCCTTAATATTTGTTTACGATAATTAAGGGAAACAAAGTTATAGGAGACTTAAAAGAGAAGGAAGAATGTGCCAACATTAATTTTCCCTTCTCAGTTACAGAAAATCCTAAAAATGAATACTGTGTTACCACCAGGAAACTAAGTATTTAACTAACGGCTATGATATTTTTTTACAATTAGAGAGTTTAAATTAAACACTTTTCCATAAAAGGATCATGCAGTAGACTAAAAACATTCGAAAAGATATAGAATTACTTTTGCTACTTTCTAAAATGTATAATTTTTATCATTTTCCGCTTATACATTATGAGTAAAAATGTATCATTCTTTGATACTTTATCATAAATATAATAAAGCCCATTCTGGAATGATCTGATTTAATTTTCCCAGCTCACTTACAGTAATTCATAAAAATGAATCCTGTATTAGTTCCTGGGTGCGAAACGTTTAAGGAATAGATAAAAATTCCTTTCTTTTCTCTTTTTCCAATTAGAGAATTCAACTGAAAATCTTTCCTGTAAACGATCTTACAATGTAAACAAAAAACATTGTGGGATATAAAGAAAGATTTTTGGACTTTGGAACAAAACAATTTGCTTGAAATTTTGTTAAAAAAAAATATCAAGCAAATATATCATTCTTCATAACTTCATCATCCAAATAATGAAGCCGCATGAGAATGACCCGATTTAATTTTCCCAGTGTACTTTCTGGTTTTTCCTTAAAAAAGGAATACCGCTGCTTTCCTGGGACTCAACAAAAAATTTATAAAACTTATTATTTCTGCATGGCATTCGATTCCAACATAATTAGAAGAGAGAGTTAGAGAAGTTACAAATTTTAAACAGGTTTTATACATATAAATTTCATTCAAAACTTATCATTCATTCGGTATAGTCTAAGAACAAATATTTAAAGTAGTTTAAATTATGAGGATATAAACTTATAATATAAAAGTTGCACTAATTGTTGCTCCCCAATCTATAAACTTAGTGCTCAATTTTTCATATTTATATATTAATAAAACTTTTCGTTGATTAACGGAGAAAGTTTCAGTGTTTAAAACATATAAAAGTTGTACGCTTCTAAATTGTAAAATAACGTATGTTTCCATTTCAAATAATGGAATAACTGAACGCAATGCAACGAATCTCGGACATCCAAAAAGAACAAAAATAATTTAATTGAAATACGTTTAACTAAAATGATTTTGTAATGTACTAAAAACTTTTATATAGAAGTTTGGAAAGATTTTAGTCATTTTAAACAATAAACTTCTTAAAATTTTTTTATTTAAGCAATAAATAAGAATGTGTGTCATTCTTTATAACTTCATCATATAGATAATGAAGCCTACTTGAGAATGACCCGACTTAATATGCCCAGAGTACAGGCAGATATTCTTATAAAAAAATACTGATGTGACACTGGGACTAAAAAAAAGGTTAATATTCCTTAATATTTGTTTACGATAATTAAGTGAAACAAAGTTATAGGAGACTTAAAAGAGAAGGAAGAATGTGCCAACATTAATTTTCCCTTCTCAGTTACAGAAAATCCTAAAAATGAATACTGTGTTACCACCAGGAAACTAAGTATTTAACTAACGGCTATGATATTTTTTTACAATTAGAGAGTTTAAATTAAACACTTTTCCATAAAAGGATCATGCAGTAGACTAGAAACATTCGAAAAGATATAGAATTACTTTTGCTACTTTCTAAAATGTATAATTTTTATCATTTTCCTCTTATACATTATGAGTAAAAATGTATCATTCTTTGATACTTTATCATAAATATAATAAAGCCCATTCTGGAATGATCTGATTTAATTTTCCCAGCTCACTTACAGTAATTCATAAAAATGAATCCTGTATTAGTTCCTGGGTGCGAAACGTTTAAGGAATAGATAAAAATTCCTTTCTTTTCTCTTTTTCCAATTAGAGAATTCAACTGAAAATCTTTCCTGTAAACGATCTTACAATGTAAACAAAAAACATTGTGAGATATAAAGAAAGATTTTTGGACTTTGGAACAAAACAATTTGCTTGAAATTTTGTTAAAAAAAAATAGCAAGCAAATATATCATTCTTCATAACTTCATCATCCAAATAATGAAGCCGCATGAGAATGACCCGATTTAATTTTCCCAGTGTACTTTCTGGTTTTTCCTTAAAAAAGGAATACCGCTGCTTTCCTGGGACTCAACAAAAAATTTATAAAACTTATTATTTCTGCATGGCATTCGATTCCAACATAATTAGAAGAGAGAGTTAGAGAAGTTACAAATTTTAAACAGGTTTTATACATATAAATTTCATTCAAAACTTATCATTCATTCGGTATAGTCTAAGAACAAATATTTAAAGTAGTTTAAATTATGAGGATATAAACTTATAATATAAAAGTTGCACTAATTGTTGCTCCCCAATCTATAAACTTAGTGCTCAATTTTTCATATTTATATATTAATAAAACTTTTCGTTGATTAACGGAGAAAGTTTCAGTGTTTAAAACATATAAAAGTTGTACGCTTCTAAATTGTAAAATAACGTATGTTTCCATTTCAAATAATGGAATAACTGAACGCAATGCAACGAATCTCGGACATCCAAAAAGAACAAAAATAATTTAATTGAAATACGTTTAAATAAAATGATTTTGTAATGTACTAAAAACTTTTTATATAGAAGTTTGGAAAGATTTTAGTCATTTTAAACAATAAACTTCTTAAAATTTTTTTATTTAAGCAATAAATAAGAATGTGTGTCATTCTTTATAACTTCATCATATAGATAATGAAGCCTACTTGAGAATGACCCGACTTAATATGCCCAGAGTACAGGCAGATATTCTTATAAAAAAATACTGATGTGACACTGGGACTAAAAAAAAGGTTAATATTCCTTAATATTTGTTTACGATAATTAAGTGAAACAAAGTTATAGGAGACTTAAAAGAGAAGGAAGAATGGGCCAACATTAATTTTCCCTTCTCAGTTACAGAAAATCCTAAAAATGAATACTGTGTTACCACCAGGAAACTAAGTATTTAACTAACGGCTATGATATTTTTTTACAATTAGAGAGTTTAAATTAAACACTTTTCCATAAAAGGATCATGCAGTAGACTAGAAACATTCGAAAAGATATAGAATTACTTTTGCTACTTTCTAAAATGTATAATTTTTATCATTTTCCACTTATACATTATGAGTAAAAAACTATCATTCTTTGATACTTTATCATAAATATAATAAAGCCCATTCTGGAATGATCTGATTTAATTTTCCCAGCTCACTCACAGTAATTCATAAAAATGAATCCTGTATTAGCTCCTGGGTGCGAAACGTTTAAGGAATAGATAAAAATTCCTTTCTTTTCTCTTTTTCCAATTAGAGAATTCAACTGAAAATCTTTCCTGTAAACGATCTTACAATGTAAACAAAAAACATTGTGAGATATAAAGAAAGATTTTTGGACTTTGGAACAAAACAATTTGCTTGAAATTTTGTTAAAAAAAAATATCAAGCAAATGTATCATTCTTCATAACTTCATCATCCAAATAATGAAGCCGCATGAGAATGACCCGATTTAATTTTCCCAGTGTACTTTCTGGTTTTTCCTTAAAAAAGGAATACCGCTGCTTTCCTGGGACTCAACAAAAAATTTATAAAACTTATTATTTCTGCATGGCATTCGACTCCAACATAATTAGAAGAGAGAGAGTTAGAGAAGTTACAAATTTTAAACAGGTTTTATACATATAAATTTCATTCAAAACTTATCATTCATTCGGTATAGTCTAAGAACAAATATTTAAAGTAGTTTAAATTATGAGGATATAAACTTATAATATAAATGTTGCACTAATTGTTGCTCCCCAATCTATAAACTTAGTGCTCAATTTTTCATATTTATATATTAATAAAACTTTTCGTTGATTAACGGAGAAAGTTTCAGTGTTTAAAACATATAAAAGTTGTACGCTTCTAAATTGTAAAATAACGTATGTTTCCATTTCAAATAATGGAATAACTGAACGCAATGCAACGAATCTCGGACATTCAAAAAGAACAAAAATAATTTAATTGAAATACGTTTAAATAAAATGATTTTGTAATGTACTAAAAACTTTTTATATAGAAGTTTGGAAAGATTTTAGTCATTTTAAACAATAAACTTCTTAAAATTTTTTTATTTAAGCAATAAATAAGAATGTGTGTCATTCTTTATAACTTCATCATATAGATAATGAAGCCTACTTGAGAATGACCCGACTTAATATGCCCAGAGTACAGGCAGATATTCTTATAAAAAAAATACTGATGTGACACTGGGACTAAAAAAAAGGTTAATATTCCTTAATATTTGTTTACGATAATTAAGTGAAACAAAGTTATAGGAGACTTAAAAGAGAAGGAAGAATGTGCCAACATTAATTTTCCCTTCTCAGTTACAGAAAATCCTAAAAATGAATACTGTGTTACCACCAGGAAACTAAGTATTTAACTAACGGCTATGATATTTTTTTACAATTAGAGAGTTTAAATTAAACACTTTTCCATAAAAGGATCATGCAGTAGACTAGAAACATTCGAAAAGATATAGAATTACTTTTGCTACTTTCTAAAATGTATAATTTTTATCATTTTCCTCTTATACATTATGAGTAAAAATGTATCATTCTTTGATACTTTATCATAAATATAATAAAGCCCATTCTGGAATGATGTGATTTAATTTTCCCAGCTCACTTACAGTAATTCATAAAAATGAATCCTGTATTAGCTCCTGGGTGCGAAACGTTTAAGGAATAGATAAAAATTCCTTTCTTTTCTCTTTTTCCAATTAGAGAATTCAACTGAAAATCTTTCCTGTAAACGATCTTACAATGTAAACAAAAAACATTGTGAGATATAAAGAAAGATTTTTGGACTTTGGAACAAAACAATTTGCTTGAAATTTTGTTAAAAAAAAATATCAAGCAAATGTATCATTCTTCATAACTTCATCATCCAAATAATGAAGCCGCATGAGAATGACCCGATTTAATTTTCCCAGTGTACACTTTCTGGTTTTTCCTTAAAAAAGGAATACCGCTGCTTTCCTGGGACTCAACAAAAAATTTATAAAACTTATTATTTCTGCATGGCATTCGATTCCAACATAATTAGAAGAGAGAGTTAGAGAAGTTACAAATTTTAAACAGGTTTTATACATATAAATTTGATTCAAAACTTATCATTCATTCGGTATAGTCTAAGAACAAATATTTAAAGTAGTTTAAATTATGAGGATATAAACTTATAATATAAAAGTTGCACTAATTGTTGCTCCCCAATCTATAAACTTAGTGCTCAATTTTTCATATTTATATATTAATAAAACTTTTCGTTGATTAACGGAGAAAGTTTCAGTGTTTAAAACATATAAAAGTTGTACGCTTCTAAATTGTAAAATAACGTATGTTTCCATTTCAAAGAATGGAATAACTAAATTCAATGCAACGAATCTTGGACAACGGATCTCTGATTTAATTTTTCCAGAGTACTTGCAGGTGTTCCTTATTAAAAGAATACTACTGTTTCCCTGGGACTCAAGAAATAGTTAATAATTCTTAATATATCTGTATAATATATATTCGAATATATCAATTTTAGAAAGGAGTTTCGAAGCTACAAAATTTGAAACGGATTTTTACTTATTTGTAAAATATTTTCGTTAAGCTTTTGTGTCTATTTCGATTTATGATATGTTTCTTTTTTGGTGATTGTAATTTTTTATTATATTTGTCTACATATAACTGCTGCACGCAACTTCAAAGGTTCGATGATGATTTTTCGCAATTTAAATTGCAAATATCCGTTTCAGAAATCAACTCTGGGATTATTAGTGTATCAACCAAACAAAATCTGAACGCTTGGAAACTGTAAAATGATTTATCCTTCGAAATGTCAAAATGAAAATTTAAAATATGCAACAAAAATTAGGTTTTAAAAAAAAGAATATCAATCAAATTCTTTTAAAATGTTCATTCAATGCTCTAAAAATATTTTCGAAAATAGTTTGACACACAATTTTCTAAAATGATTTTTTTAGAAACTAGCAGAACTATTTACGGCATTTGCCAAAAATTAATCCTTTCTAAAGTTTGCTTCATAATACAATAAAAAAGAGAAAATTTTTTTATTATTCTTAGAAACTTTATGATAAATACAATGCAGCGAAGGATGGAGCACCGAATTTCATTTTCCGAGGTAGTTTTGCGGACATTTCCGATAAAAGTTTTCTGTGGTTAATCTTGGGACTCAACTATTTCATAATTAGTTGACGCTGGCTTTCTGCACCCAAGGTTGCGTGTTCGACCCCGGCCCAAGTCGGTGCATTTTCATGATGCAAAAAATCGACAGTGGCTATGTCGCATGATTATACAGCATGAAAAAAATCCCTTGAGTGCCTGATTGGCTTGGGTGCTCTCGGAAATCAAAAATCCTAAGTACAGTTTCGCATCGCCAGAGCTCATGTGCCTCTCTCTGGGGAGGAAACTGGGTGTCAAAATTATTTGCGGCAATTGGTATCGGCTATATGGTGCCGCACTAAAAAGTGTTGTCAGATTCTGGGGAATGTACAAGGTCTGCAAAGGTTAAGTACCAATGCGCAGCCCCATTATAGAAGAAGTTTGAAAACCTAATTATTTCTCAAAGTTGCATGTTTGATTCTTTCATAATTTTAGGAGAATTAAAAAGCTTCAAATAACTGTTCAAATTGAAAAGTTCTAATTCAATAGCAGACCTCCTTGTTTTGATTTGATTAAAATCTCATAAGACAGAAATTATCATTTCAGCCTTAAAAGTAAAAACTTTTTCCTTTTCCCTGGTCACGTGACAATATACTTTACCGCTCTAAACTTGAAAATAGCGTACAAAGGGCAATATAAAAGTAACCAAATATTGTGCATTTAAAGCATCCCTTCAAAGTGCAGTGGAATTTTCTAAATTCATACACTCAATGGAAAATTTATATCATATCGATCGAGTTTTACTCCCACTTAAAAAGGATTAAATAAACTTTCGTATAGCTAGTATCAAGACTGCAAAAAGATGTTAAACAGTTATAAGCTTTTCAGTTTGTTAGATCTTCAAAATGTTGGAATTAATTCTCCTAAACTCGTTTCTTGCGAAGGAATAAAAGCTCTTTATTCCTGTTCCTTAATATAAACACAAGCATTCACTATACATGTCCCTTTTTAGAGTTCTGCACAAAGCTATAATATTTCATGGTAATCGGTAAGCCTATAAATTGTCAAGCTTACAGTATAAAAAAACTCATATCTGTACATTCATAATATATATGAAATATGAAAGGAGAAAATGGGTCATTGAATATATATGAAAAATTTTGTCAAAAAATTGAAATAAAAAAAAACTCTTTTGAAAAAAGCAATGCAAAAATAATATTTTTAATGCCTTTTTATTTTACAAAGTTTTTCTTTCGAAGAAGTTTACTTAAGAGAGTGAGAAGCTATATCTACTAACAAAATTGAGTTCGATACTTTTGTTAGATTTTGATCAGAAAAAAAAGCTATCAAACTTAAACCATTTAATTCCCAAAATTAGCCATTAATTCCCAAAATTAGCCATTAATTACAATAAAATTAGAGATTTTTCGTCCGGCATACTTCGTACCTAATGAAATCATCCAAGTCTTAAGCCCTTCGATTTGCTAAAACGTGAAATAAGATGAGTAGTATGCTATTTCAGGTAACATGATGCGTTTACATAAAGGTTGTTTAAAATTAATTAGTTCTTCTGTAAGGTTGCCCTCATTCCAATGTTGGATTTAGTTCTCCTACACTTGTTTCTTGCGAAGGAATAAAAGCTCTTTATTCCTATTCCTTAATATAAATACAAACATTCACTATACATATCCCTTTTTAGGGTTCTGCACAAAGCTATACTATTTAATGGTAATCGGTAAGCCTATAAATTGTCAAGCTTAGGGTATAAAAAAACTCACATCTGTACATTCCTAATACACAGTCACAAAGTCAAAAATTCAACGAAATTAAAAAGAAAAATGTGTCTCTCAACGAAATATAATAATGAAGCAAGCCACATCAAAACCACGAAATAAATTTCTTCGTGTTATAAGAAAAATTTCAGATTTTTAAAATTTATACTTTAATAATTTTCTTCGGCTCATCTCTTACAAATCATCAATTAACAACTTTTTAACTTTCAATTTTTTCTTCCCCTTTGAAGTTCACATTATTTTTTTTCTTAGGGATTTAAATAACTTCTTTAAACTACAAAAAGTTTATAAAGGAAGAACACATTAAACTGGGTGATTTTTTTCTAACTGACCCAATTCAGGGACATCTGAAGCTTGATTTAACAATCGTAATGGCATCAAACCTGGTATGGAGACTAATGATAACATGGGAAGTAAGATTCCGGGAAAAAATATTTAGTTCCAAAAATAGCCGATGGGTTGTTTATGACGCTGTTGTAGCATACTAAATAGAGACAGCATCAAACAAGGATATGAAAGCAAAATTCAAATTTATGTTTTCATACGCGACAGTCGCCCCAGTAGTTTGGGCTATAAAAACAGGTAGACAGCTAAGAAAAATATTCTCAGTTGAAGTGAACCAGTCAAATGAATATGCAACTCACATTACCAGAACACACATGATTGGTAAAATTTTATATTATCTTAATCATCCTGAGCTAAGAACCCGACAGAAGCTACCTAAGGTGCATTTATTGATTAAAGTTTTGAAAGTAATGATTAAGAAGTTTAGAGAAACAGAGTCACTGGCAATTCGCCCTGACATAGGAAGTAAACCTATGTCAGAAGACGTGATAACAAATGTTGCAACTGTAATCGTCAATGGATCACAGGGAACTATTGTTGGTATTCATATCACAGACAGTGTGGAATGTCCCTTGTGACATGTTATGTACGATCGTAGGAAATATTGTACAAAGAATGCACACCGTAATCTCTGAGAAAACGGCGGTTATGCTAACTGTGTTCGAACTCCTCTCTGGAAAAAAAAGTGGATGTAGTGAGTAAAACTTAGCATTTCACTATTATTTTATACATGTTATTATTTTTCTTTTTTGTAACTCCTTTTGCCTGTACAGCGTCATAAATACCCTTTTCGGTGATTTTTGATCCTACTTTCTATGTTATTTTGACTCCCTTCCAAGTTTTGTGCCATTTCTTTTTTTTTTCAGTTTTAATAGAATCATCCTGTATATTTGAAGGTAAACTATGAAAAGAAAAATGTTAATTGCCTTAATTTTTTCAGTCAAAATAGAGGTATACATCCTATTGTTGGCTGTACGATATATGAAAATTTAAACAGTCTTAAATATAACTTAAAGCGTTAAAATAGTTTTAAAACATATAAGGGATTCTTAAGTATCGTAAATATAACACCTGGTATAATTTATATAAAAAAATCTCTTTATGTGAAGGATGATTTTCAATTTGCATATAATTTAGAACCGCTGTCTATGAATCTACATAAAAAGTGATTTCATCACTAATATGTAGTTATTAAATATTTTTTAAATTTCATTTAAAAAAACAGCTTTATCATTCAATCAGATTGCACATACGAAAAAGATGGTTGTATAAGTCATAAAATCAAATATTTTTATAACCCGATAATAAACCAAGAATCTTAAAAAAGAAAACTACACAAAATCAGTGGGGTTCCTTTTTCTAACTAAAATTCAAATTGCATTTCCTAAAATATTTTTGAAATTGCTCTCTAATTATTCTACTCAACAATTTAACAAAATAGCCCACAAGATGTGCATCCTATTTAGAGAACCACATGCCTTGTGAAGCCACATATATCAAGCAACAAATGTATCATCCTATCAGAAAACTTACCATATAAATTATATGTAATCTTCAGAATGAAATATTTTTATATTTCCAGATTCTAGACAAGCAGTCTATAACAAGATATCAATCATTGGCATGGTCAAGTAATTTTAGAGCGTTTTTCACATGTTTGTATTTTACAATGTCGATAAACTAGCGAAATTCAGGAAAATTTGTAGGAAAATTCGGGAAAACTATGGGAAAATTTAAATATGATTCGGCTCATCAAGGGCACAAATGCGACCAAATGCCGAGAACCCGAGGTCAATTGATTGCTTATTGGCTGAGAAAAAGGTACGACAAAATATGGAACGAAGACGAAATTTGCGTCCTAATTGCGCTTTTGTTCCACTACGTGAAAAACGCGCTAAAAAGAAAGTTGTGAAAACCTCTGGAATTGAAGCAGTACAACACACATACAGATACTTCTCGGGTACTAAAAAACTGGGTTCAAGCTGATTTGAAAACATTGTATCATGTAGTGTAAATCATCACAAGAGTAATTGGAACTTCCGATGAATATAATGCAATTCCAGTCAAAAATAATAATCAGTATAAAACAATTTAGTAAACAATTTTGTAAATTTGCACAAGAATGTTTCAAAATGCCATAACCTCAGCATGTTACTTTTTTCATTATTTTACTCCACCACGATAAAAAACATTTTACACTGCAGAATAAAATATTTTTATTTGAATATATATGAAAATTTTGTCAAAAAAATTGGAAAAAAAAAGACTTTTGAAAAAAGTAATGCAAAAATAATGTTTTTATATAATGCCTTTTTATTTTACAAAATTTTTCTTTCGAAGAAGTTTACTTAAGGGAGTGAGAAGCTATATCTACTAACAAAATTGAGTTCGATACTTTTGTGAGATTTTGATCAGAAAAAAAATCTATCAAACTTAAACCATTTAATTCCCGAAAAATTAGCCATTAATTATAATAAAATTAGATTTTTCGTCCGGCATACTTCGTGCCTAATGAAATCATTCAAGTCTTAAGCCCTTCGAATTGCTAAAACGTGAAATGAGATGAGTAGTATGCTATTTCAGGTAACATGATGTGTTTACATCAGGAGTGGCCAACCTTTTTGGAAAGAATGCCACTATCGGATAAAAAAAATTATGCGTGCCACATCCAACTTTTCCAAGAAGCAAAAAATATGAAAAGATGAGAAAAATGTTACTTGTAAGCTTATTATGAGATTTTTACGCAAATAGCATATTTTTTTATACAAGCCTAAGTTGTGGAAATTTTTTTTAAAAATATAATAAATAAGACAAAGTACAAACTTCGGTTTTATTGTTAATAACCTTTTTAGACTTTCAAATCTGTTCAGTAAGGTATGAAATAAAAATGACTACCTTGAAACACTTAATTCTAAATTATTACTAAAAAGATAGTACTGACTTAATGTGGCTTTTGAACTTCTAGGTTTTTGACCAAATCCTCTATGTTAAACTTAACTCAGTGGTGCAACAGCCCATGTGGGTCAAGGCCTACTGTTTCCATATCAGTATACGTGACCTTAGGGCCCTGAGGTACATGAGCAGATTGTCCGGTCAGCTGGTCAGTCTGACGCGAACCCCCAGTGTTAAGTTCCCTATAAGGCTTGGTATACTCATTTATCGACCCACTGAAGGGATGAAAGGCTGAGTAGACCTTGCCCAGCTCGGGATTGAAACTCGGACCTGTGGTAAGGAAGCGTGACGCACTAAAACTCAGCCACGGGGCTTCCATCAATGTTAAGATTAGCTCTTAAAGTTGCAAGCAAAATTAAGTTACTTTAGGTTCATATCAGCTAGTTTTGAGAAATATTTTGATTTTATGTCCATAATAGAAAACATTTATTTACAAACATATGTTGTGTGATCCAAGCTTAAAGGGGGTTTTCCTAAAATATTCGCATTTCCATAAAATTGTTAAAAAAAATTGTTATTGATTACTATTTTTTCACAATTTTTAATTTTTCAATGTCTTTGCATGCCACAGTTACAACTTCGCCGTGCCACATTGTGTCACGCGTGCCGCGGGTTGGCCACCCCACTAGTTTACATCAACGTTGTTTAAAATTAATTAGTTCTTCTGTAAGGTTCGCCTTATTCCATAACTGCCATCGTAAAAACAAAGAGAATATGCGAGAAAAAGATGAATGAAGAGGAACTAAACTGCGTCTGAAAACGAATGCTCTTAGATATAATATATAATTAGTAATTATATATGTTTAAATGAGTATGATGTATGGCTTTTTCATGTGGATGTCTAAATAAAAATGGTCACTAAAATTCTTCGATTTTATTTGTCTCATAACTAGTAAGCTAATTCATTTCATAACATTGAATCTACGTGTTGTTTCTATGTGACACATTAGTAAAAACCAGTAATATAAAAAAAATTCCTACTTATAGGTCAACAAAAAAAATTTTAATTTTAGTTACTTTTTATTAAATAATTACAATTAATATAAATATGCATATACATATGATAGAATCACAATATTAAGTGGCAAAAACCTTTTAATTTAACATTAAAAAATTTTAACTGCATTAAACTTGTAATTACATTTTTTAATAAAAGTTTAATTTTTTAGGAAAAATTTATCTTAAAACTAGTGTAAAAAGAATGCTGACGTCTAACTAGCATATGATTTTTGAGGAAATTAAATCTGCATCACAAATTTAACAAAAGCTGTTTTATCCAATGGTGCTGCCATCTAGAGGAATAATATCGACTGAAATATATCTCTTGAACTATAATTAATTCATTAAATTTAACTAATGAATTAATATTTGAAAAAACTGTATTAGCATCAAGTGTCATCCACTACAAGTTTAAAAAAATGTATTTGAACTTGAATGGATGAATAAAAAGCATTTTACTAAAGATTGAAAATTTGAACAAGATATATAAATAAATATATTTAGGGGAAGTGTGAATTAATAAACTTAAATTCAATATACGCCATTTTACACAATAGTTGAAGGATCATAGTTAATTTTGTATGATAAGTGCCTCTATTCCAAAGGAATTAGGGCTTACAAGAGGATCTTTATTCAGATCGTAATGCACAATAAGTCAAAAGAGTAAGAAGTACACAGAGGAAAAAAAATTGGCAAGTGTTCCTGTTCTACCAATCCAAAATTTCCAGCTGCTGCTAATATTTTCTTGAGTAACCAAAAATAAACCCTGAATCCTCGTTACTCTTGTTAAAGCTACGTAAACTAATTCTCTAGGATGTTTGCGATCGTATTCGTAGACAATAGCATCATAAGTACCTCCGTGCGATTTGTGAATAGTCATTGCCAAAGCAGAAATTAGGAGAAAATGTTAAGGATCTAAGCAAATATGAAAAACGGATAGTTAAAATAACCCTAATCCCCTAACAATATTTTTTCTTAAATTTCTAATAATAAAATCGAATGATATAAAATTATAGATAATCCTTTTGCAAAAAATAGGGGAGCATATATTTTATTTTTTACAATTTAAATTAATAAATAATGATTTCGAAATAGTAAATTTTTAAATAAAATAAAATATTTAATGGAATTAAAGTTTCATTATTTCAAACTAAAGATTTTAATGATGTAAAGTAATAAACTATAATTTAGCATTTTTAACCATATTTTAAACGTCAACACATTAATCTTGAATTATTATTAGAATTTATAAAAATTTTAATTTCAAAATCCACGATAAAATTATGATTGAACAACTAGATGTCTGTTTTACCACGGTAGTAAGAAAACGTCTAAACCACTGTGAAATACTAATCCGGATTGCGTGAAGCATTGCAGAGGTTAAATATTAGAGAATAAATAATACAAAATTTTCAAAGGCCAGAATAAATACGAAGATTTAAAATAATTTTAAAGAATATAAAATTTTCAAACGCCAAAATAAATGTGAGTATTTAAAATAATTTTCTGTTATTTATTTTTTATTTTACAAATATTAGTATATTTATTTAGTAATCACTATTGTACTGCACAACGATTCTTCAATTAAACGATTCAAATAATAATCAAACAAAAACACTATTTTAACAATGCACAGTATATACACATTGAACTTTTCACTAAATCCATTCAATTTCACTTATAAGATATACACAGCACTATACGTCAGCTGTATAGCTGCAGAAAAACTGCTATAAGCAAGTCGGTGACGCGAACGCACGAGATTTCACCCGTCCAAAAAGTCTCTAAAGCGAACAGCACACTGCGCATGCGCTAGTCAGAGCATGTCGGTGACGCGAACCCATAAGATTTTCCCCTACCAAAAAGTGCCCAACGCCGCTAAAGAAGTTTTCACTTCAAAAATCTGACAATAGACCTAAAAAAGAATTATTGAAAATTGGAATAAAAGAGAAACCAGGATAAAAAATTTGCTTCTGTATGTCAAGTAGTAGAAAACAGTCGCCAAAAGTTGACTAAGGAAGAGAAAATGGAGGAACGATTCCTCATGCTCAAAGCTAATAGGCGAATGAACAGAAAAGAGGAAAAATGAAGAATATCAAAAATGAGGACGGCAACAGCCCAAAAAAGGCAAATCAATAAAAAGGGGGGAAGTCCCAACAAAAAGAAACTATCAAAAAATAACAGAAAGTCAACATGAAGGTAAAAGGTGAGGGGGGGGAATATTTCCAAAGCTAAAATACGATTCAAAACAGGAGACCCTCTAAGAGTAAAGAGGGATCAAATTTTACAGAAAGGCGTCACTAGACGGAAGAAGTATTCAATTCCCAAAGGGCAAATAGAATTAAAACTAGAGGAAGTTGTGCCGGAGGCTCAACCACAGTGACACACCCACCAAAAATGCAAGGATTAGTGTCCCTATAGTCTAGTTGCTGCACATAAACGAGGCTCATACCAATCGAAGGGGTCAAAATGCATATAACCCCAGGTATGGTTCCACAAAGTGGACTCCATCTGTGCCATTAGCACCCTGTTGCAGAGTTCGTCAGAGGACAAACTCCTGGTAGCGAATTTATACCAAGAGCTCTGACAGAGAGTGAGATCGAGAAACTCTCCTTTCGATCAAGGGGTGGACCCTGTACAGGCGAATTCTTCACGCAGCAAATGAAGATTTCTGATACTAACGTACTTAATAGATGAAGAAAAAAGTACATTAAGTTTTAAGGTCGAATTACACGAAGAAAAGACGTGACAAAATGAAAAAAAGTGACATATAGAAAATATGGCACAAAATGCCGAAAATCACGTAAAGTACACTATGTCCTAGCATTAAGAATTCAGTTGTATTGAAAAATATTGTTATAACTCTCATCTCTTGATTTAAAATGGACAAAACTTCTAAATAATAATTTCTAAATTGAAGTAGAGTTATCTTTTACTTTCGCGAAACCCCTTCGTCAAGAAGTGGATTTAAGCAAAACCCATTTTTAGTGTATCTCTACTCATTAAAGTGAACTGGCTTGCCAAATTTCGAGTCTAAATCTAATAACTCAAACGGAATGTTTTTTTTTTATCAATAACCTCCAGCAACCCCCTTTGAGAGTCGATTTAAAAGCCACGTTCTTAGAGGATTCCAATCAACAAAAGAAATATGCATACCAAATTTCATTACGGTAGGTCTTTTTTTATCAATACGTCTCAGTAACTCCCTGCTCTCTCCGCCATAAGAGTCAATTTTCGTAAAATCCATTTTTATATAGCAGATCTATATTCAACAAAAGAAACATACCTACCAAAATTCAAGTTTGTGGGTCCAACAGTTCAAAAACACAGGAATTTTACCTATCAAGACCGTTAACATTTCGTAACCCTTCCTGGGGGGTCAATTTTCGTAAAACCCGTTCTTAGAGGAACTCTCCTCCATGTGAAAGGAACTGGCCAACAAAATTTCAAATATGTAAGTCTAAGTTCAAAAATGGTAGTATTTATTTATAACACCCCTTAAACTCTCACAATGCCCCTTGGAGCTGATTTACCAAATTTCTTAGCGGATCTTTACTCTATAAAATAAGTGGGTCTTTCAAATTTCAAGACTGTAGATCTTATAGTTCAAAGACGGTAATATTTATCTACATTAAGCCCTCACAACACCCCTTGGAGTCAATTTTCGAAAAACCCTTTCTCTAAAGGTTTTCTGCTCCATGAAAGGAACGAACATACTAAATTTCTAGTCTGTGAGGTTCTAATTCTTCAAGAACGGGAATAATTATCTATAACACTCTTTAAAGCTTTACCAGAGTACGGGCTACTAATTTTTTCAAGATGTTGCGGCTTACCCAGTGGTGTAAATGTGGTGATTTAAGAAAAAGTTCTACAATATTTATTATAACCTAATAATAAATCGGAAATATGTACTTACCTTCAAGCCCAGTGGCAGCGTTTCGCGCTTCCCCGCGACAGGTCCAGGTTTCAAATTCTGGGCTGGGCAAGGTCGACTCAGCCTTTCATCCCTTCAGTGGGTCTATAAATGAAACCAGGCTTGCTTCCAAACTAAACACTGGGGGTTTCGAGTCAGACTGACAACCTAACCGGAACATCCACTCATAGTTTCGTATGTACTTACCTTCATAGCTACAATAAAATAAACTTACACTTTTAAGACCGGGTTTAGAGCAAAACGCAAAATATATACATTAAAAAGATATCTTCATCTAAAGTTAGTGCTCATATTCATAGTGAGAAAAAACTTAGTCAGCATACTGTCAGCCAACCTTGAATATTTCGGTACATAATTAATAACTGCTAATCTTCAGGCGGTCACCACAAAATGTCTTGGTGGACCACCGGTCGACCACGATTGATTTAATGCCCACCCCTGCATTACACCCCCGCTACACCTCTTATGAGTCGATTTTTGCCAAACTCCTTTAGTGGTGATCAGTAGCGCACACAAACATTTTTCAAGGTGGGAGTCCATGGTCGAAAGTCCCCCAACTCGTATCATACCTCAAGAGAACACCAATTAATTCTTCTGATTTTGTCGATTTTGTTAACAAAAAACAGTAAAAAATAAGTTATTGAATTAATAATTAGCATTCATTCATAAAATAAATTGTTAATTACAAGCACTTAATTAAGTTTTACGTTAAATATATATATAGGATTATCATCAATCTAAAAAAAACTCAAGGGCTTTGGGAGATGTCTGGACCCCCAGGACACCCCTCCCCCTAGTGTGCGCCACTGCGCGCCACTCCATAAAACTTACAGGCCTACCAAATTTCAAACCTGTAGGTTTTATAATTAAAAGACGGGAGTATTTATCTATAACGCTAATAATTTTCAAATCTGTTGGTCTAATAGTTATGGAGATATAGTGATGAGTGAGTGAATGAATGAGTTATAGTAGTAGCTTTTCTCCTTCATATATAGAGAGATAAATTTTAGCTGTTTTGTGTGTACGAATACTTATGTTTTGAACTTAAAATTTATGAAAAGCAAATTTTGAAATAATTCAATTTTTAGAGTGATGCAATTCCATTTTTTTGAGCATTTTTTTTATATTTAAGTAAATCTGTAAGTAGAAATTTTCTTTGGGATCCGAAAATTTCTGGTTAAGTTATTCAAAAAACTTATTTTGGCTTTTCAAGAGAAATCTAAGTAAATTTCAAAGACAAATTTAAGAACATTCTCCCGATAGTCGTAACTACTTTCACAAATATTTTTACGTGTATATTAACGAATCTAAGAAAGATAAATCATTGTATTCACACAAAAGGCTAACTTTAGAAAAATATTTCCAATTTTGCATATCAAATACTGATCGACTAAAAAAAATCATAAGCTTTCATAAAAAATTTATTCATTTTCATCCTGAATGAAAATATGCATATCAAAAATTTGGTTCATTAAATCAAGAACGTAAGTATATATATTATTTTGACTGCGACTTCTTAATTTTGAGCCATGTTCAAGTGACGAGGATAATACCAGCTGATATCCCACTTTCTATACTTTTACACCACGTAAAGGTAAATATTTTGAATCTAGACAGATTTTGCATAAATCAACTCCTTGGCGGATCTTTAGTAGAGCTAGGACTGGAACCCTTGATCCGACTGAAACATCCCCACGAACTCCCAACTACGAACTTTCAGCCAAAATTCATTATTGAATAATTCCGTTGTATGGGAAATGCTTATTTATATTGCTTTAAAATGACCCCAAAATAGCAACATTTGTAAATGGATTACATAGATTAGAGAGGCAGAAATCAATAGAACACTAAAGGTAGATGAAACTTAAACAAACAGATATTGGAATTTTAAAAATATAGATGCTTCCATATTATAGACAGTGCTGACTTAGGATAGCACTTATATATAAAATAATTTATATTAAAGTTGAGTTTAACAAGATTTGAGGTTAGCCAATCTTCCCCCTTTCTGTTTGTTTATAATACTGAGCGAAATACAATTCAAAATAATGCGAGGATAGAATATATATATATATATATATATATATATATATATATATGCACTGATAATCAAACATTGCTATTTTAAGAGGAAACAACTGCTACACAAGTTCATTAAAAATAACAGTGATAAAATCACTATTTTAAAGAGTGAATGCTCAATTTTGTGATTCCGAAATTTCAAACATTTATGATAAAAAATGTTAATAAAAATATTATTGATTCTTCATTTTTATTATGTAATCTAATTTTATTCATTTTGTAAGGTGCATTTTATCATTTCTGTAAATAATAAGCATAATTACTTAAATTTAATATTATTGTTTAACATTACTGGCAATTTTTTGCAATTAATTTAAAATTAATATTTCTTATTTAGTAATACTGTCTAAGGGCTTTCAGAAGCAGATTTAGAAGAAATTGACAGTTCAAGATCTTCTTAAAGAAAGATTCCAAGAGATGAAATATACCGATAAAATTCAGATAAACTGGATTTTGGAAGTTGGAACTGGACTGGATTATATACATTGCAAACATGTGAAAAAATTAGCTCGACATTCTTAAAAAAAACATTTAATGTTAATGTTTTAACCAATTTTTATTTAACATTTAATACTATTCATTAGTCTAGTTTTAAACAATAAAAGAAAAATATTTTCTTTTATCGACACTAGATTCAAAAAATCGAAATTTTCCTCATTATTCTCAACAAGTTATATCCCGATTATACAATTGGTAAGTTTTTTATTTATTGTAATTATTTATAAAGTAATAAATTCTTTATAAATAGCCAAATGCGTTTGTTCAAGCACAGATCATTTTACCTGATGCTTTGCAGTAGGCAAAATGCTGCTAAAAATCAAGCATTACCTTATCCGCCATAAGCGGCTCCTACCTCCATTCGTTCAAACATTCGTTGCCATCTACAAATGTCAGCATTGCACTTCCTCTACACGAAGTTCTATGCACCTATGAGGAGAGGCAGTAGGCAACCATTGCTTTTCCTCTAATCTTAACTGTAAACTGTAGATTGATAATGGTGGAAACTGCACAAGTAGTTGAATAACGGTCTAACAACGTGTTTTTGAATAGTTGTGTTTGATTATTGGCAAAAATTAAATCTTTGTGACTGCGTTTCAAAATGTTTGAGGAACAATGGTAGTCTTTTGTAGTGTCTGACAGAAATGGGCAACCAGAAGCGTTCACTTCAACAATCAACCCATATGTAAGTATTAAATCTTCTGTCTTTTAGTATCTTCAATTCAATCGTAGAATATATATTATTATTGTGTTTTTCAGATTTCTCCAAAAGTAAATACTTTCTAAAACTAAGCAAATTATTCATGCGCTCACTAATATGCAATCAAGGGGGAAATTTTAGTCATTTCTAAAGCATTTTTTTTTCGTAAAAAAATTTATGGGCATTTGTTGGTTGTTTAGTAAATTATTTTCTTAATTGATTTGAAAACCAAAAATATTCAACAGTTTTAGAAACGCTCTTATTGTACTTGAAGAAAAATTTAACCTTATTAAATGTCTTTTTTTCATCCTTTTGACTTGTATAAACATGTAATTCATGAAATTAATGTTTTTCTTTTGTAAAATAAATTTTAATCAATATTTTAATCAAGGATAACATTTGAAAATTTTCATTGAACAATTCTTATAAGCATTCACTATGCTACATTAAATTTTATTTCAAGCAACTTGTTTCATAATTATACACCGAATCTTATTTTGTACAAAATATTCAATGTACTTCACTGTTAAATTTTTAAGCAGTTTGAGCCTAAACGTGGAAGAAAACTAAACAGTTGCTAATGTAGCTGAAAATAATCTGTCAGAAGATACACCAGGGGGCTGGGCTTGGATATTACCAATATTTTAATTGCCATTCCAATCATAAATCAAAATTTTTTTTTAGTATAATTTGGTCATTATTTTTTTTATAATATGGAATCAAATAATGTAGTAAATTTTAAATAAGGCTTCTGCTACTTTGCTCATCGGATGCTGTGTCTATTACGTGTCTAAATTGAATTTTATCTTTGAGAAATATAAATATTCATGCACTCTGCAATCATACTCAATACTGTATCGTTGAAAATTCAGAAATGTTAATAAAATCTAAAATAGCTTAACTTCAGATTTATGAGATACATTACAAAATCTCGTTTGTTTCTATAGAGTATAGTACCTTGCAAAGTTTTGAAATTGCATATTTTGATGTACTTTTCAGATTCCTCTTGAACAAGCAAATTCTTCTCCTTTTAATGTGAATTTCTTTCAGTTTGTGCAGTAAAGTACAAAGTTTTAAATGAAAGAAAAGGTTTTGCTATCGAATTATTTTATTTCTTTAAATAGCATAAAGTATGAATACAAAAAAAACTAAATAGCTTTCTTTCTGTTACCCACAAGATAACTTTTGAAATACTTATGGTAGATCCTATATTTTTACATAAAATTTAAGCTAAAGAATGCCTGTATTCTGTAAATCTCTCAATTTTAAATTTATCTCGTATTTTAGTACTTTTTTGAAATTAAAATCACTATTTTTTTCCTATTCATCTTATTAAAAAATAAATTCTCTTGATCCCATCCCAAAAATTGAGGCACACAGAATACAGATCCACAAATATATTATATATATAATAGCATAGCTCTGCAAACTGTACTTTTTTTAACCTTGTGAGAAATTTAGAAACTGAGAAAATCAGGTTCAAAGATTAAATTTTAATTTTTTTGCATTAAAATGGGTCCTTTTTCTCTTAAAATGTATCCATTTCGTATATTTTTTCCCCATAAAATGTTCATGCATATTTTTTTTTCTCATTCTCAGTGTCTTAAGAGCCTTTCAATTTCCGCTATCTTTATTAATGCCTGGATATCAGAATCCAGTATTCTGATTAGTCACGGATGTAAGTTCTCACTCCCTCTGTTTTAAAGGGGCTACTTTGGGCAAATAGAATTACTTCGACCGTATCAACAACTGCTCTCCTAATCTATTGCAGTTACTTCATGACATTACAGAAATCGTAAATAGCCAACACCTTTGGAAAAACCTTTTTATATGACATCACGCTGACAGTCAATAGCTATAAACACTAACCTTCAGCACTGCAAGGAGAAGCTGAAATTCGAGTGGAAATCCGAGATGTTAAAAATTAACCCCCCCCCCCCAAGAGAGCGTGACTTTTGGGGCAGATTCGACCATCCGAGAGAGAGAGAATTTATTTGTTTTTAGTCTCACGTTACTCAACATTTTTCTCGGAATGTTACTATACCGTGGAATTGCAAGTTTTGGAGCATGATCTCATTTTTGGCGTTATACTGAAGAAAAGAAAAAATCTTGCTTAACGCCTTTAAAATATCACGCTGAAAATTTCTGTTTTTTACACATTCTCTTCATGATAATTTTCGATTGTAATTCAATTAATTCAGTAATATTTTCATAACATTTTTCATAAGTCTTCGCGTGCCACAGTAGCAACTCCCGCGTGCCACAATGTGGCACGCGTGCCGCGGGTTGGCCACCCCTGATTTAGAGCATCACATCATTATTCAATGAACGATAATAACGTTATGTAATTTTATGTGTTATAAAATATTAATAGTATATTCTAAATTCAAATAGACCCTGCAGAGTAAAGTGTCAAATTAGATATCAACCTCATCACTTGACCGGGATTTAAAACTATGAGGTGAATCGACAATGAACATGTTGCTTCAAAGTGTGCGATACTGATAAAACAAATAACAAATCAAAAAATTCCAAACAAGAGCCTAAGGAAAATCTGTACATTTTTCTAAAGGGCAAGTCTTTTTTGACATTTACATTTTTTTATTGTTGAGAGCCTAATTATGATCAAATTTTGATGAGGTTTGCTTTAAATCATTCTTAACATTCTATATTAATTTTTTTAAATGTCTTTGAAAAATCAATTTTTTGAATGTTCAAATGTACTATCCCCCTCTCCTCTTTAGCAAAAAAATTGTGTAATTTTTTATTGCTGATTTCTTTAAGTTATCAGAATTTATTATTTTTTCGTACTTTTCTATTTTGGCAGCTCAAATCTCTCGCCAAGTTCAAGTTATTGGTGACAAAACGCAATACACATGTAAAAATATGAGAAAATATTAGTTCTCATTAGTTTTTCATCCATTTTTGATGTATTATGAAAAATACATTACTGATAAGACCATAACTAGTTTCGAAAATGTGGTGGTAAAGTTATTAGCTGGAAAATTCTGTTTGGCATAAATTGTATCATTTTTAGCAGCTTTCAAGTACTTATTTTTTTCATAATGTTCATATAGTTCTTACAATTCTGAAATAACTATTCAACACTCTTTTGATGCATTCACACAAAAAATTTCCCAGCTTTTAATAAATGGATATTATTGCAAGTATTACAAAACTAATTTATTATCAGTATGCTACAAATCAAATGCATTTTGGACAAAGTTTTGAAATTATGCCAAATAAAATTTTGGTACAGTTTTTCATCCATGATGAGGGCTTAGCACTAAGAACTCAACATAAAAATAATTACTATAAATGGTTTGTGTCCTTGACAAAAATTTTGTTGTTGCTAATCCTCCAGGATCTGAAGAAGTCGGACAAGATTGTTGACTCTCAAAAAGTTGGAGTACAGGAAACAAATTAGTGTAGATATATTTAGTTGTGAGATCCATGCTATGTATGTATTCAGGAGAAGTCTGATGATCTTGACACCTTGCAGACCAGATTTATTTCCTGCATACCAATGATGAATGGGAGGCACCCTCCACTCCACGAAATTTTGATATTTT
Source organism: Trichonephila clavata (assembly GCA_019973975.1). Lineage (NCBI taxonomy): Eukaryota > Metazoa > Arthropoda > Arachnida > Araneae > Nephilidae > Trichonephila > Trichonephila clavata. The sequence goes on from BMAO01010356.1 coordinate 25,731, forward strand.
TTTAACAAGTATAATTCCAGAAAGGCAAGAGCAGATGTGGAGGGAGTTATTGCTCTCCTTTGCTAGTTTGTCTACCATTTCATTGCCATAAAGTTCAGCATGAGATGGGATCCATTAAAAATGGATATAATGGTGCAGTGATATGTTTCAGTTTGTGTAGAATAGAGACGCTGGTTTTGTTGCCAATAATAAACCATTTTTAAAGGTGTTGTAGTGAACTACAGCTATCAAACAAAATCTAAAGATTACTGTAATTCTTTATGGATAGTATAGACTCAAGTCCCACATCAATGGCTATTAGCTGAAATTCGGACTGGGTTTTTTGAGAGGCAATTTTTCCTGGGGGGCATATCAATATAGATACTGTTACCGGCTTGGTCAGATATTTTACTGCCATTAGTATAAATCTTGATTGCATCATTGAGGATGCTGTTAATGATCTCCAATGCTGTCTAAGATGGCTAGATACAAAATTTTTCTTAATATTGTGGAAACTTAAGTTGAAGTGGAAATGGACCCTGGAGAGTCCCTCTGAACGATTCAAGCTGCATTGAACAGGGCTCTGCATCTCCAATAAGAAGGTTCTGGGACTCAACTTGACTGAAGGGCCATTTTTTTAAAAATCTTTGTCTGTTTACCCATTTATTCAGGCACGTAGATGTTTTGTTGGCGTAGCTAAAAAGTTGATTAAATTATTTGACCAGTCCAGTCTGTCTGTGAAATAGGTTGTAAATCTGCCTCATAACAAACAATTTTTGAAGGGCAACTGTGCTTCATACCAGTGATGATATGGGAAGCACTTAGTTATACTTGCTCCAATTTCTTCAAAACATAGAACAGTAAATTGGAAATCCATTTTCCAGAATCGGCCGAATGAGTGTCAAATAAGTAAGCCTAAAACGTAACTGCATCAGCTCACCAATTCTTACCAGTGATGTATTTTAGGTTGTTGAGGCGCTTCTTACTTTTCAAAATAATATATTCACTATGCTTGTGACTTGTAAATTCAGGATCTAAAATAAACCCAAAATATTTAATATGCTTCTCATAGGCAAGATCCTGATTATTTAGTCTCAGTTTGGGCTGGTAATTATATAGATGTTTATAGTATGTCTGCAAGCATTGTTTCTTATTCCGGAAGAAGGCACTTTCAAGTTTTATTAAGTTTTACTTTGATGTATCTTTGCATGAAGAAATCATGTAATTTTAAAATCAATTTGTGTTCCCAAACTCTTATCAAAAGCCTTCATGAGGTGTAAAAGAACAGCCACCTTATGATAAGTTGGTTTAAAATTGTGACCATCCTGAACAGTTTGACAAAAATACAGGATTTGGTTCGTTATATTGTGGCCCCATCTAAAGCCATATTGTTCGCATGGCAGTAGATTATTCAAAAATGTTTAACCAAGAAAAATTGCATAGATTTTAAAAGTAAAGATAAAATAAGTGTAGATTTACTTGGTTAAAATGTAGATTAGGTGGCCCCTTGGTAAAGCCAATTTTTTGGGGACCAGAATCAGCCGCCAAACTACCTATATGTAGCGATAGATGTTCTGAGAGTAATGAAGCGATGCTGAAGTAATTAATTTAATTTTCACCTCAATCATTTTAAAATCATTTAATCATTTAGTTTTTATAAACTATATTTTATTATCATATTTATCAAACTTTATAACAGCTGAAGTCAATGAAATCTTAACTAAGATTGGAAAAAGGTAACCTGAGCCTAGAAAATAAAATTCACCAAAAGTGCAAATTTGATAAACCTATTTATCATAATAATTAAATGTAGAACCCTTATACTCTTTTATAAAATGATCCTATACTCATTAATAATTTCTAAGTTATCTATTACCCAACAGAAAGAAATTACAAAAGTAGAACACTATAGAAATGGTTATTTTTTTATAAAATCAAATTAGTTGCTTGAAAATTAATAGGGCTACCATAATAAAAATTAACCTAAAAATTATTATATATGCAAACACAATACCAAACTATAACATTACAATATGATTACCTTAATTTTTATCTACCAGCTTGGCAACTATTAACAACAATTTTAAAGAGGTAGCAATTTTTTTAATAAAACTAGAATTAAAGTTAATAATCTAACCAAAAGATATCCTATTTTAACTTTTTGTTTGTAAACTAATGAACCTGGGATATGTAGTTTAATGCACAGGTGTAAGCAATTTTAATGCACATACATCAAGTGCCTATACATAGGGTGTCTTTTAGAGTTGGTGGCATTTTCTGATTTTATGGTACAATGATTTTATTCTGGTGTATGGTTATTCACTTTGTATGATTCCTATCACTTATGCATGGGTTTCAATTGATAATTGTTGGCAAAATGCATAAATCAATATGAAACTTTCCTAAATCATTATTCTTTATAGATTTGCAGTCTAGTATAAATTGACTTGGTTGTTATACTCTTCCAGTGAGAAAGCATCCATATATTCCTGTCAAAATATGTTGAGCTGCAGGAATTGCATAATAGTTATCCCAATTTTTTTATATTTTTGCAAAGTTTTTATCATTTTCTGACTGCATTTTTCCCTACAGCTCTTATTTATCATTTTCTACTCACAACAACCAAAAAATAAGCAGACTTGCACACATGAAATTTGTTGTACTTGTATCCAGTAAATTTAAAAATTAGCAAAGTTTGACCTTCATCCCATATATTATATTTCATCAGATATTGGTGCATAGATCATTCAGAAGGGGGTGTTTTTGATAAGCAAAACATTTTTATTTATTCTTTTCCATTGCAGCAACTTTCTAGAACTCAACTCATGCACTCTGTATTTCTTATTGCCAAACAATTTGTTTTCATCAATTGTTCTATTAACAACCATGTCTTACAAAAGCTAAATATATTTTCTAATGTATATAAAGAATGTTTGGAAGGGGAATTCTATTGTATTAACATATCTCAAAAGGGGGAAAGGATTTCTTTTTGTGGCATATGTCATACCGAGACATACTTGCATGTGCTGAATGGCCTGTTATGTGAAGACTCTGAAGCTCTTCGCAAATGCATATCAAGCAATAGTTGCTCAAAATTAGTTTTTTTTTTATTCAAGAATATCTTATGAATATTACTCAGGGTAAAAGTACTGTTTGCAACTTTTCTTGTGGAACATAATGTTTCTTTTAACTACAGCTGATCATCTTAGTCCTCTTTTTTGGTAAATGTTTCCAAAGTCTGGGGCATTGCCAAGCAGTACAGATGTATAAAGACTGAAACATCTACTGTGATTGAGGAACTAGCTTCTAGTCAGAAAGAGTACACGATTAAACGTATGAAACAAGGTATTTTTGTTGTATCTGATGGGAAAGTTTTTTTCATCCTACGTCCATCTTTGGCAGCCCAATAAAATGATGACAAAGCATGAAAAATTAAAATTTGCCTTTGTAGAGTTGTGTACAAAAGAACTTCAAAACAATAGGGCAGTGTCTGAGGTGGTCACCATCTATTTCACTCTGGTGGCACAGAGGGCAACAATCCGAATCCTTGACTCCAATGCGATGTAAATGCCTCTGCAAATAATCATGTCCATTAAGTAAAGTGATTATTGATGGGGAAGTAGTGATACACCTATTGTGGTTACTTGCCTATGAAACTGCAAAATGTCTCACTCATGGTAGTATTTTTGTAATTCCAAATTTGATTAGGATTCCACTGGAGAGAATATTTGTCAATTCATTAATGGGTGAATTTGAAAAATGTAGGATTTTTGAACATTTAATTTCATTTATGGCATATAATGCTGCAATAATATGAGGGGGAAATGGAGCTACCTATTGAAAGAAAAATTTAAGATCTTAAGTATGGGTTACTTTTTGGGGTCTTATGATAAATTTAGCATCATAAAAAGTACTGCTTTATTTTTAAAGGTTGACAAGAGTGCTCTTAAATGTTTTACTTTTTGTAAAATTGTGCCAAAAGAAGTCACTATAAAGCTTTCAGTTTGCACAGTAAAGAAACCCATTTGATAATATAAATAAAACTGCAATCGGGGTCGGCAAACCACATCTTTCTATAGACGGCTGTGGCTCTTTAGACCTTTGCCTCTTGTGTATTAAAAATATACCATATTTATTCGAATCTAAGCCGCTATCTACCCCAAATTCTAAAGATGTTAGTTATTATGAAGAAAAATTAGTGTGAAATTGCTAATCAGTATCCAAAAATTAATATAATTAAATTGAGAACAAATGTAATTTTACCAGTATTAAAGGCTTTTTAATGCATACATGAACCTGTAATTGCTCAAGCCATCAGTATCATGTTCAATTTCTCCCATCTCACAAATTTTTCTGCCTTCGATTCTAAGCTGCACCCGATTTTATGTAGCGTTTACATTGGGAAAAAAGTGCAACTTAGATTTAAATAAATACAATAATTAGATCTACAACAATCTTTTTTTTTAAATATAATTACCTTTATAGAAAAAATTTACCACTATTACATACACCTTTAATTTTTTGACTGGCCACATACAGTTATTTCTGTATTAAATTGCTTTCACTAAAAAAATTTATCAATAATCAGTGAAAATAGTAGAATTAGTTCTAAAGCAGTGAAAGTCCAATTTATTGGTAAAAATGCTGTCCAAGGGAAGATGCTCCTTACAGTGATTTCCAATAACATTCACTTGTTTTTATTCATGAAGAGATGCAAGATATTCTTAAACCCCCAAGAAAAGTAACAAACAAATTCGGTATTGTATGACATGCTTAAAAGTTAATAAAAAGAGCATTAAAGGGATTTTTATATGCAAGAAGAACCAGTATCGATTTTGATTTTTGATCTAAACATTAAATATTTCAGAATAAGGCATTTACTGTATTGATACAGACGTTTTTTTGTGAAGTTTCATTCCTAACATTATATTTTGACAATGGTTGTTCTTGCACTGGACCACAAATAGAAATAACTTCTGCAATTCTTAGTTTTGGAAGTAGTAAATAATGTTGGCCAGAGTAAAACTTATTTACATATTGTGAGAAAAGTTCATTGAAGCTCGACAACCATGATTGTGACTGCTACCAGCCACTCTCTTGGTTCTTTGTTACATTAGTTTTCTCGTCTCTTACGATTTGACTGTACTCTCCCTAAAGTTTGCCGACTCTTGTGTTATGGGGTGTAGCCTCATAAACCAGCATATTTTTAATTTTTAACATATAGATTACCCTTCAGCGCTTTCCGTCTACATGTTTAAAATGTATTCCCCTTCCCCATGAGAGAGTTCTGTGTATACTACTTCTTACATACATAGATTAAAGCAAATATGCACCAAGAGATTTATTAATGCAAAATACCATATAATGAAGAAAATAAAAAATAGGTTTTGCTATTGGCTACAAAACTAATGAAATAAAACAGAACTTAAAGAACTCTTTTTGATAGTGACCTAAATTTTTGTGTGCTATTTTATGTATTTATGGTACATACGTATTATCGCAACCAGGTTGGCGCGATTTGTAAGTTTGAGTAAGAAAGTATGAATAGAAAGAAAATGTACATTTATTAATTACAGATAATTTTTAATACAGTTTTTTATATTATTTTGTTTTAAAATATAAAATATCAATTAAACCCTTCCGGTTTCGAATTTGAATAAGTTGCAGAATTATTTTTTCGGCAGAAATCTTTTGGCTATTGCTTTTAGCACTGATTGAAAACCGTCTTCGCCATTAACAGCTTGAGCTTGGCGCCATATAAATTCGATAAGGTATGGGAGTCAAGATGACGGGCTGTTCCTCTCTGTTTTTTGTTGCGCCATTTGGCTGAGCCCCACATGCGCTCTACATGTTGTGTGTGAACGCCCGTGTCGGGATCCACAAAGTTATATTTGTGATTAACAGTTCCATGCAGAAATCCAGCATTTTCCAACTCACTTGTCTTGTATCCTTTCCAGCAATCCGAATAAATAATGCTTCCTTCCTTGATATTTTCGCAAATTTTTTCCATGAGGGTAACAGCGCTTCTGTTAGGTACAGTAACCAAAAAAGTCTCTTTCGTTTCTCAGCAAATTCCGCCGAAAACCCATTGCTGTGATAGTACACGCCCAGTGTTATTTTTTCTTTTTACAAATAAACTTTCGTCTATTTCCACAATAAGTCCTTCGTCGCCTATTTGCTTTCTTTCTTTTTCATCCATTTCAAGGGAACATATCTCCCGCATGTAATTGTTCCAATCTATAACAGTTTTGTCAGCAATTCTCAGCTCTTCTGCACAAAATTTAATTGAGGTTAACTCTTTACACCAACAATAAATGAAGCACACTGCTGTCACAAATGAAATTCGGCTACCTTCAAACTAATTTCTGGTTCTCACACCCAAGTGTTGATTGCACTCTTCGACGTTACATTTCCAGAAGATTTGCTTTCCAAAATACAGTTTCATTTTATGAGAATTTTTACAAGTACGTTCGTTCGGTATAATTCCATATCCCTGTAACAATTCAACAGCATCTTTTTCACTCGCAGGCAGATCCCAAATACCCATAATTAAAGTATTTCACAGCATTCAATCTAACCAGTAAGCAAAATAATTTCTTTACGAAAAACCACGTATAACCACGTAGGGTTGCCGTAAGTAGGGTCGCCAAATTTGGCAATTTATGCTAATTTTGGCCTGGTTGCTTTAATACGTAAGTACCGTATTTATATTATAAACAAATTTCCAATTAATGAAGAATTTTAAAGAAATACTAAGATAGTACACCCAAACAAACAAAAAATTCTTCTAAATTTAGGTATAAAATATTTCATTTTTTTTCTTTAGATGCTTAAAGTAATAAATGAAAAAAGGATCCATAACATAAGAGTCATTCTGTGAAAATTCATGCTGTGGATTTTCTTTGATTAAACGTCTGCATGTGTAATAATTTTTATCAACGCAATTAAAAAGTTGAGTAATTTAACTATTTTTACAATCTTTTATTTAACTTCCAATGTATGTAATTTGTTCGGGTGGAATCTTGCAACTCAATTTTGAAGCTGATATCTTCAACCGATTGAGCTGAAATTTTGTAATACATGTTTAGATTGGATGACAATGCATATTTTGACCATTTATATTCTGATATTGCAATTAGTTAAAAAGATATTAATTAAAAACTTTAAAATGCATAATTGTTTTACCTCTGTGGGCTGTTTATTCCGCTGTGCTCCGCGATTCAAAATGAAAAACCAAGAAAGATTTTGAGTTTTGACATTTTTAATCTAATTTTTTTTATAAAATTCAGACAAAAAATAATTTCAGAATCAGAAAGATCATTTATTTCGCCACAATATGGTACAATTTTTTTTCTCCTACAAAATAATGTTTGTATTTTTTCTGATTTTATTAAATGAGTCAAAATCAATGTGTTTTAATGAAAATTATGTTTAAATTGTTGCTCATGAATTTTTAGTTTAAATGAATCGATATTCCGTACTAAAACAGCTCATGCTTTGCTCTTTTAGAATCAGTCATTTAAAAAATAAAATGGCAAAAACTTTCTTTTTATGATTTTTCACAAAAATTCTTAAAGTTTTAATTAAACACTTAATAACTTCATCACTTATGAAAATAATCTCACAAAACGTTTTTTTCCTGTGTAGAACAATATTATCCAAGATCTGTACAAAAATTGAAAAAATTACAGATTTAAAAAAAAAAATTTGTTTTTCATCTAATGTGCCTTTTTGCGAGAATTCATTTAGCTACTACTCGAAACTAACCGGCAAACGACCTTGACACAATGATGCGTTAAATGAGATGAACAGATTGAGAAACCTGTCCACCAATAACTAAAAAGTGAAAAATAAATTAAAAGTAAAGAACTTTTTTAAAAACGAGCTTTTATATTTAAATGCACTAAAAAGATTAAAATAAACTTTTCCTTTAAAACTTTTTTACTATCAACTTATAACATCATTACACAATTGATATGATATAAAAGCTTAATGCAAGATTTACCTGTGTAGATAAAGAAGTAAATTAAGCAACTTAATCCGATTGATTTTAATTTTTTAAATTTTCAAACTAATCAAATACAAGTACTTCAATCTCGCGACGAGCTTTTATATCATAAATTGTGTAATTACGTTGATAATAAAAAAGTTTTTTACTTTTAATTTATTTTATAAAATTCTTTATTGTACAGTCATTATTTAATCGTATGTTTGTATATACGAAGGTTGTCCAAAAAATAAAGTTAAATTATTAAAAATGTAAAACACAATATTTATTGGAAACTATTGTTACATAGCTTGAAGCTTCCTTCACTTCTCTACTAATCATTTCCTACATTTAAACATGTGTCGTATTTGTCCACAAACATCAGAATTCCTATTTTATACTCTTCTGCCATCAGTGCATTAAGCTAAGTGCTCAATGCATTCTCCGACTTGCCATATCTTCCAAAATGTTTACTGCTAAGAAACTCTTGCATCTGTTCCCAGAAAATCATATTTTCCCTCAGCTTAGGGTAAAGATAGTAATCGCTTAGAATAAGACCTCAGACAAATGGTCTTTTGACTGAATACTTTGAACACAAGACTTAACCCTTTAAGCGTTATGCATTGGCTTTCCCGCATGACTAAAGATGCTTCAAAAATGCACCACCCGGTTTTTCTTTACTTCAAGAGAGTATTTCAAGGGCGCGTAAGCTGTATTTTTTAAAAATCCTTTTTCCCCTTTAACCCTTTTGGGACGAAGGACGCAAACGCGTGCATACCGCCACTGCCGGAGGGTTTTGTGTATTTAAGCCTAAATCGATGTAATTGGCATACAGATGACTGAAATATTATCATAAAATTCGCAATTAACAGAACAATCATAATATATAATTTGTCATTATTACTACTCTCAGATTCTAATGTGGAATCAATTTTGCATCATTCTGATATTCCAAGTTCAGTTAAAACTTTTCAATACTTCGTAAATACCTTACCTTGGTATACAAGGTAAATACTTTACCTTGTAAAAGTTTTAAAAAAATAATAATTTTGTCTACCAGATCTAATTATCGATTAAAAACTACACTACAAACCCAAGCCAAATGCTCTAGCGAAAATAAATCTCTCATCTTCACTATAAACAAGAACCACATCAGAGCAGTCATAAAGCCTTCAATTCGGTTTATAAAACATACACCAAATGTATGCGAGTAATATTTCTCTCATTTCGAGAAGAAGGTTAGATCTACATGTGTCTCAAACTTTATGGACATGTAATGCCATCTATTGCTAAAAAATTGAGCTTAAAAAATGTTCCATGTGCATGGCACAGATATGTGACACTAGGCCACTGACGGTGTTTCATGTTGGTACACATAGGAGTCACGAAGGGGTTAGAGGTTTAACATCATGAAAGATAATTAGGAAGGAATGGACACTGACAGGAAGTTTTATGGCTCGCAGGGAACCCTGTGTTTTGACCCTGGAGCAATCATAAAAAAGATGGGAAGAATTTCTTTAGACCCCTCAGTGAATGAACTATAAGTTAGTGTTTGTAAGTGTTAGTGATTTGAGATATTATTGCATTTGAGTTAAATTTTTTTTGGTAGTTTTCGCGATATAACCTTTTTTTTTCTTTCAAGTTTTAAAAAGTCCCAATGCATAAATAAAATATTGTATTGTTCACTTTTGATTTTATATTAATTTTAAGTTTTAACAAGTTGGGACGTGGGACAGTGTGTAATTTGCTATTTTATATAGTTGGGCAAATTACTTTCTTAAGTATATTCTCTTTGTGTGTGTGTGTGCTTGGTCAACTCATATTTTTTTTCTTCACCTTAAAATAATCAAATGAAGAATTAAGTTTTTATAATATATATATAATATTTATATTTTATTGCTCCGATTTTCTTCTCTTAATCAATGCTTTTAGTTTTTAAAACATGATTATTTCATTATAAGGTGTCAAAAAAAATTGATAAAAAACCCAACACTTCAAAATTAAACCTTTTAAACTACTAAAAATGAAGAATTTTTAAACTTTTGCATCAAATTATTTGGAAAAAAAATTCTTATGCTTTTGATAAAAATAATAACAGGGAAAAAAACTAATTCAGATCCATTAGTTTTTTTTTTTAAATTTCAAAGCCAGGTGTTCAGAGCATTTTATATATTGTTAAAATACACCAAATTATATTTGAATTTTTAAAAAAATGTTTGAATTTCAATTTACTTCAGAGAGAACATGAATGAGGGTTTCTCCACAAATTCATATTTTAGAACTTCAATATTTGAATAAATAGTAATTAAAAAAGTATCCGGATACATTTACAGTTGACATTTACACATATAAATAAAGATCCATTTTAAATTCATTTATAAAAAATATCTATTCATGCAAAATTCCTCAATACTTATATTTTTTTTTTAAAAAAAAAACTAACTGAAGAACAAGTATTTAAAATTTTGGAAAAAAATATTTATGTATCGCGCATACGCAGTTAAAAACTTTTTACCATAAGTACTAACAATTCTTCGAATATAATATTAAATTAAAATTTTAATATATCGAATCTTAAGCATTTTTTAATACATTTCGTACATTTCATACAATTTGGTTTAAAACTGCATGTTAAGAACAAAAGTAGGCTGAAAAATTTGATGACTATACAATAAATTTTTAAACAGAAGCAAAGCTGAGAAGCTAAAACAGCGGAATGATAAATTATGATTATATATACAATAGTTTTTGAAATATTTATTTTAAAATTCAGAAAATCTGTGCATTAAACTATACTTAATATTAATGAAATAGTCAACGTAATAATGTAATCATTTGAAGACGTATTCATGTACTATTAAAAAAATTAAGGGAATTGTTGCGAATGTTAAGAATTTCATATAATTTTAAATTCATATTTTAACATATTGATGTAGAAGGAAAAAAATTAACATTTAGAATACATGATGCAGTCTGCAGTGCCATGATCTTGACAAACAGAAGACAACATTTTCACTTGCTAGAGCAGAGTCGGCTTAGGTAAGGGCGAGCTGGGCAAAAAGTGAGGGCCCGCGGTTTTGATGGGTGTCGCTCTAGAAATTGCAGTTTTAAGGAAAAAAATATAATAACAAACACAAAAATAAGTCCTGTAATTTTCCATACAATTTTTTAACTACGAATTGGGGAATTGATTTCCAATACCTTGTAGCGTTTGGCAATATATATGGTAACCAACCGTACTCCTTTTAAAACTTGTACAGCCAAAATATACCTTTTGTACTCTTGAAAAATTATATAAACTATAATGGTGTTAATTTTAGTTTATGCAAATTCTTAAATGTTCCTATTTAGCCATTTCTGTCCAAACAGTTTACATGAAGAAAAAAATTCAGACTCGCCCATTCATTAGGGAGCTGTACGATTCTAACAATAAGTTTTATTTTTCACCAAATAGGATTGCATCACTTTGGGGACACCCCTTAGATAAATATTTATATGCTATTGTTTGTAAATTATTTTCTTTTAATTATGTTTATTTCAGGAGGAACTTTGTTTTATTTTATTCATGAAATACAAATTTTAAATAAATTACTTTTTCTTTTCAAACGTATTTTGCTTAGTATTATATATATATGTATTACATTAAAATTTTGAACTATCCAAAATTATATGTATTTTGCTCCTCTAAAAGCTTTTAGAGTTTTAGAAATGGTCTAACAATCCATGTATGACTTATATATTTAAAAATGAAAAAGTCATCTTTATAACAATTTTCATAGAAGTTGTAAGCAATTTTGCAAAGAGGATATTGAATATAAACTCCTTGGCTATTTAAAAGTGAAGTGTTTTATTTTGATACCAGCACACACTCTAAAATAAGATTCATTTACAATCATATGATCAGCTTCAGTGATAGTTAAATTTTCAAAAATACTCTACATGTGCGAAGACATTCTTTCAAAACCATACATCATATCTGTCTTCTCCCAGCAAGCATTATTTTTCTATACTCAAAAAAATTAATACAGAATACATTTCCAAATGTTTTTTTTTTACTTTGGTATGAATACATTGTGGAACTGTCGGTTAGCTTTACCGAACAACATTGTTTTGAGTGTACTGTTTTGAAAGATAAAATTAAATGGGGAGAAGTTTTTCTTACAATAGAATTTGTAATGACTGAATTGTGTGAAAGATGTAGTTATCGATAAATTAAATTTGAATAGAAAATGGTTAGAAATACTTTCACATTTTAAAGAAAAATATATATATTCCCATTAAAATATTTAAAAAATTGACTAAATTTACTTTATGCTCCATCACAAATGCCAATATAGAGAAAGTATTTTTGCTTAGTACAAGTTGTTCGAAAGGGACAACACTGTGAAACAAAATTTGGATTTTTTCCGAAAAAATTCATTTAACATAAAAACATCCTTTATAGGATTAAAATTTATATAAATTAAAAGTATTGAGAAATCCTTCTTTTGTGTTACTTTAAATGTAAAATATAATTGAATAGAGGAAGATTGATTTTATTTCATAAATTTAATCATCGTATGTAATGATACTCCATTTATTCTTTTATTGTTTAAAAAGAGAGAGAGATGGTCACTTTTACTCTTTTTTACCTAATTACTTTTTTTAAAAAACGTTAAGATATACTTGTCTTCTTAGTCTCATATTCAACAACAAATACAAGGTGCTTTTTCCTGGCTCAAATTGTAATAACAAAAAATATAATATAGAATAAATTGTTTATAGTTTAGCCTATAAAATAACATACAACTTTTGTCAAGCTATTTTTTAAGTATCAAAAAAATTATATGCAAAAAGGAAATTGAATAGAATTTAACAGTTTGAACCGCTAGTGAATTTAGGTGTTCCATGCATTGAAACATTGGGCCACAAAAAGTTAAAACATGTTTCCTGTATATATAAAGCAACCACAGTGGCCTAGTGGTCAAGGTAATGAACTTGCGGACGGCGTTTCCTGAGTTCAAGCCTAGTACTGCTGAAGACCCACTATGTGGGGGGGGGGGGTAATGCACATTGAATCTGTCAGTGCCCAAATGTCCTTCCATTGGTGTGGTGTGGAAGTTAGGCGGAGGGGGATGTCAGTTCAGGTGTTGTCCTCGTCACTTGATCATGGTTTAAAATTACGAGGTCAGTTGCCTAGAGCCCTCGAGTAGATGAATAGTGCGACATTAATATTCACTCACTCACTCTGTATATATAAAAATATAATATATTAATGTAAAATTACCTTTGGTTGAGCTACAATCTTTAGTGAGAAGTTAGTGGAGCCAGTGGTAATTACTTGGGGGGTTGGCTTCAACCTAAAAATTTGAGACAATTATTTAAATTAATAAATATTGTTTAATATTTATAAATGTCAAGAAAAACATTTTTTCCACATTTTCTTAAATATCTATTGAAACATGTTTTTAATGCGAAAAACTTACGAAATTGTGGACTGTTTCTATGGTATTTAATGAAATTAAATTAGGAAAGACATGGTGTGTTCCAAAACTTAAAATGTGAATATCTTTTAAGATTGATAAAAATTAGTAATTGCATTTGTTAAAGAAATTACTGAAGAATATATATATATATATATATATATATATAATTATTACCGGATATTTCTATTCTTATTATAAGCTAAGAATAATTAGTGAAAAAGAAAACCTGATAATATCCAATTATTTCTGTAATATGTTTTTCTTTTTCATCTTATTTATAATTTAATCAATTGTTTTATATTATATCTAAGTTTACTGTTAACACGTGTGTGAGCAGGGAAAATGTTTTTAGTTGAAGAGCCTCTATTACAATAATCACTTAAAGGTAGTTTTCTATACTGTTTCATTTGGTGTTTTCAAGGAAATTCTTGTTTTATTTACGCATTGAAATGAATTTATTACAAAATTATTTATCTAGTATTTTCATAGTTAATAGAATTTTTTTTTGTAATTTAAGATTTTTGACATTTTGTTACATTTAACCTCATATCAACATAAAAATTTAATATTTTGTTATGTGAAATAGTGACACTGTAAATGTTGTCTTTCAATCATGGACAATCTCATAATAAGTCTTAGTTATTTTATACCTTTTTGATTAGATGTGGGCTTACACCTTTTTATACCAGAAGTAAATGAGTGTCTATTCTCCCTCAATTATTAAATTGCAAGCTTTTTGTGTTTTTAAAAAGCCTGGAGCCATGTTGATTCATATTTCAAGAATTCTTGTTCTTTTTTCTGATAGATATCCTGGTACCATGGAATGTTTAACATATATAGAGTAGAACCCAAAGTCCTTGTACTGGCATATTGTGGAAGCAAGGATAGTAGGGTCCCAGTTCAGGTGTGGTCCTCGTTGATCATAGTTCAAAATAACAAGATCCATCACCAATACTCTTCATGTTGCTTGAGTTCAACATTTGTAAACAGTCAATCTGATGTGATTCATTCCAAAAATGTTTTATCTTATAGGCTTATAAAAATGCCTCTTATATGCATTTGCTCAATATGCTAACCTAAATTTTAAATGAGATCTTAGTTAAGTTAATCTAAATAATATTTGTAATTGTGAAAAAAATGTTAGGATTAGTCTTGTAAAAATATGTAATATATATCTAGTATTTCAGTTTTCTTTAACTCTTCTTCGGTTCTTGTATAATTTTTTTTCCTTATAAAGGTATGCTTTAATACAATATTTAATTTTGTATGTTTCTTTCACTATTATATTACCAAGCAGTATAAAAATTTCATAATGCAATGGGCTTTTATAAATCACATAAATGCAAATACATGATCATGCGTATATTTTTAGTAAATTACATTATTACATTACAAAAATATTCCTTTCTATCTTATCACATGCAGATTTTTCACAGTTGCAAACAATTATCTATTTATTCATTTAAAGAATTGAGTAATATCTCTTCAAAATTTAATAATTATTAAATAAAATAGTGTAATGAAATAGTTCTACTTTCTACTAAAATCTAACTCAATGAGAGTGCATCATACTTATAAAAACAATATTCTTGGTATTGTTTCTAGCAATGAATTATACTGCTTATGATTTCTGCATAGTTATATGGCTGTTGTATGAATAGGCAAAATTCTAATTTTCGCATTTTAGGTAGATTTGATGCAAAAGACACACTACTATATAAGTTTTTTTTTTTTAAATTATGTATGTTACTCAGAAAGACTAGTTCAGAGATTCTCATGAATTTTTCCACATAATGTGTTGAACTTTTCGGAACATAGATTCAAAATAACATTGAATGTCTTGCATTCATTATTCTAATGGTATGTTATGATTCAGAAATTCCATTTCTATTTAATAAAAACTGCAAATTTGAAGAGAGCTAATTTGAGATTGCGGGTCTAAAAACTCATTTAGTTACCCAAATTTTCTTGACTTAATTGGGATTTACCAATATCTTCATTCATAAATTTACCTTCAAGTTTTGTCATTAATTGTACCAAAACCAGAGTAACCTGTACAGTTGTATCCAAAGTGGTGAAGCACAAATTTTCCTTCATAGATTTATATCCTAAACAAATTTTACCAAGTCCCAAAAATAAATACTAAAAGTACTTAAATAACATCATTTTAGCAAAATTACTTCTTGACTGAAACATTAATAGAAAACTATTATTTCATTCGTAGAAGAATTTATTATTTGAAATGTGGCATACCAGCATTATTATATTTCATATCATAATTTGATCGTTGTAATATCTTCATTTCCGTTTTCATTTGGGGGACTTTTCTGTTCATCAACCTTAAATTTAAAAAATAGTCTTATGTGCCGTGTGTAGTTGTAAACTAATTGTTAATTAATAATTCAATTTTACTTCTTTTTTTTTTCTCGTAAGGAAGAATTTTTTTAAACTTTGTTGAAGAAAATGAATGAATTTAAAATTAAATCATTTTTCTCTGTTTAGCATAACTGTATTTTTTTAGACCTGCTTCGATTTAATTCCTAAATCTTTTTTTAAATTTCTACTTTTTTCATATTGAACACTTTTTTTTTCTTTGCACAAGATGATTGCATGTAGAAATGTGCTTTAAAAAATAATAAATGTTTGATTATATTTATGAAAAAAAAAATCTTCTTTATATAGGTTTGTTGACTTAAGGTTTAAACTTTCTTAGTTGTTCTTTCTTATAATTGTTACTTAGGGATAAAAAAAAAAATGTAGTTTAGATTAATGAATATTGCTGTTATGAAGTCATATACTCATACTACATCCATACACAAATAAAAGGTATATTGGGATATACTTTAACATAAAAGAGAGAGAGATTGCATTTTGGTAAGATATTATTGGCGAGTTCTATGTTTTATTATTATTAATAAAAGTTAAAAGATAACCGAGTGTATATATTTTTAAACTAATAAAAAACATAAGTTTTTTTTTTTAAAAAATCCAAACATTTTTTCTGAAGTTGGCTAGTGTGATCATTTATGCTTGGTATATTTTTCTAAAAGCTCTAGTTTTGAGGGTTTTGAATGGATTGATTTTTCAAATTTACTCTAGTACAATTGCATTTTGTTTAAAGCAAGTGAATATTTGAAAAGAAAGGGAAAAAAACTTCAGTTTTACCTTTGATTTTAATAAACTGGTAAATTTCCAGTTTTTGATAGGGGAAAATGACTGATGTTAGATAACAATATCCGTACCTAACTTTTTAGAATAATATGTGTTTTTGTATTAATTGAGGGGAATGTCTCGCCATTTGTGTCTCAGACTTAACATACTCATTTTTTTTAAAATTTTAGTATTGAAATTTTGAATAAAATTTTTATATTAATTGGTATATTATGCAGATTTTATGTCCTTTTTATTTTCTCCTTTCAGTAAATTAAATATTTTATTTATTTTTACACTTTTGCTTGAAATAGGTGCTGCATGCCTAGTTTATTAAGTCTTACACAGCTTAAGAGTATAAAACTAATTCATTTCTCTTGGTGGTATTTGAAATTCAATGATTCAAAAAGTTCTAGTTATTGCTATGTAAGCATTTAAATTTCTCAGTTTACTTTGGGGGGGGGGGTCACAAGTTATGTGTGTTTAATAAAGAGAATTTTCAAACCTTTCCTGAAAAGTATTTTTTTTTTTTTTTTAAATTTAATCAATATTCAATAAGTTTTGTCAGAATATTCGATTTTTTTTTTATTTTTCTGAATTAATAATATTATTTACTTTAGAAATTACATCTACTTAACTGAAATCGAAATCACTTGTGCTTTGTATGCTATATGAATTTGAAATTCATCTTAATTTGTCCGAATTTTGTAAATTGGCGAACTGATTAAGAAAGCAGTTATTTTTAAATTTAATCTTTGTTCCCCCTAGTTGGCACGGTCTTTACGGACATGTGATTTGTTTATTCATAGTTGTTAAGTGTAATGTAAAAAATGTTCTTTTTTTTTTAATTTTGTTTAGTTTTTAACATGAAAAATCCTTTCAGTCATTTAAAAAACAAACGTCACTATTGAAATATAAATCCTAATATTAAATTGTTATTTAAATTCTAAGTGGTTATTTCTAGTCACATGTTTTGTATATCAATGCATTTTAGCTACGTTTTCTGAAGTAGAAAAATGAGAGAAACACGGCGTGTGACTGCTCAATAGCCTAAAAGACTTATCAATGATGTGATGTGGTAGTAGAATATGTCTGAAAGATTCAGAATTACGAAATGGGGGGGGGGGGTCGACAAAATTGCAGGTTTTGTTTTCAGTAAATAATTAAACCATCTTTTAATAATGATCTATAATAAATTAACATTTTCATGTTAAAATTATAGCATGATACAGTTTTTTTAAAAAAAAATATTATGCTATATATGTAAAATAAAACTTACATCTTAATTTCTGTAATTTCAAATTAGATTAATAAAGATTTAAAACTTCTCAAGCGTTTATCATTTTAAAAAAAGTTCCATGTTTTGATAGTAGTCGAAGTTATTAATAATCAATCTTCTTGGGATATAAGACAATTATGCAAAATTGGTTATGATTGTGATGGCTTGCTTATAGCCAAATTTTTCTGAAAATGCAAAGCGAATATTCGTAATTTTCAAAAATTAAAGTATAAAAAATAATTTTTTCCTTGTTATATATCTTTCTTTTCGCCTACAGTTTCGAAATTGTACTGGCCTATAAAAATTTCCATCAGTTTGTTGACGTTCTCCATTAAAAACATATGTTAAAAAAATAAGTTTTATATAAATGATCATTAACAACTTTTTATTTTAAAAAAAAAAAAACTTGTGAAATTATTATACCTCTTCGCTATTTTTTTTAAAGAGTAGGACAGTAACAGTCTGCGGAAAGTGACAAATATCCTATTTTTGTAATTGTTTAATTTTTTTATATACTTGTTGATCTTGGGTTGCTAAGATATTTTTGGCCGTCTAAATGGTATCGCGCGTGTACCTAATTTTGTGAAAATGACAGGCAATCGGTTATTTGAGTGGAAATGGAATTATCATAAGTTAATGCTGTTAACCGTCTTAATTTTTCTATATTGTGGTCCAAGCTAGAATAGACCAGAATGTTCCTGGAACCCTAACTGACAATTCGGCCCTTTAATGACATGGTATAGTATCTTGTTTGTAAAGGCCATCGGGAAATCTCTTGCCATGAAGGGCTCCCAACCATAATATTGCCACTCTCCTTGTATGTGGCCATCTGTGCACCCGAGTGCCAAGGGAAATCAGCGTACATTGAAAATCAGCATACTCGCACTCATCCATCAATGTCATTGACTTGAAAATTTAATTCGTGGACCCCTCAGGGGCTCACCTTCTTTAGGTGAGTACGGGTGTCACAATCCCGAGGTGCTGTAGTGATCTTTTGCTTTTCCCAAGGGGTTTACTGTCTTTGGTAAACACGGGTGTCACGACCCCAGGGTACCCTAGTGATCCTTCTCTATTTTCGTCCCTCCTTGTCATTTAATTTTCCCTTTTCTTTTCGCGTCTAGACCACAGACAAATATTTTGCAAATGTACGTAGATACAACTATTGTTCAATATTTTTTATTAGAAAACTTACAAATTTTCATTATTAATAACATGTTTTGATTTATGTTTTGTATTGCTTTAATTTGGTTTATTTTCCTTCAATTTATGAAATATTTTGATTTTGTTTTTTGACTAACACCGTTGATTTCCCTACCCTCATGTTTGCCGTGTGCGGCGTCCTGTAAGGAGGAAAATGGTGTCCTGGGGATACCTTTGCGTCTTTGGCCCCCGCTCCTGTCAATCGGCTGATGATACCTCTCTTCAGTGTCCCCGAAGAGACATTGTTGTAAGGTTAGTGCTGCAGATAAGGGGTGGCGGGTTTACCCGTTGGATCCTCGCTCTGATGCTGTAGCACTATATTTTGGGTGTACTCCAGGTAAGCGCCGAGCCTGACAAATGTCAGTTGACTGGCACACTGCCTCCCTTGTTTGACTCAGTGGTGGGTGGAAGCACGCCAGGATGAAGTTTGTTTCACGCTTATGGATCCGAATATGCTGGGCCCGGGTAAAGACCTTGTATTACCCACATCACTTACATTGACGAAATCGCGAAGAATGCACGTTTTTTCATATTGTCATTGCCAAACAACGGAATGTCCCGTAAAGTAGTAGCACCAACTATCAAAAAGACATTTAGGTTGATAAATTTGCAAATATTTAATATTAGGTCAGCAGAGGTCTGTCTACTCGAAACCGAAATACATGGCAAGGGGTCCATGAGATAAAAAAAGTTTGGGAACCTCTGATATAGAATAAGCAAGTATATTTCATCAATCTTTTATTATTTAAAATGTTATTCAAAAATGTACATCATTACTGATTTTGGCTTCATATTGTTACGAATTTTGTATAAAATAATGTAAATAATTTGTATTTGGATGTGCAATGCTTTTATATAACTTTATGCTATATTTATTTCATGTTAAGATTGTAATATTCACAAGCAAGCCGTCCCTTACGTTATAATGGTGATACATTGATAACTTGGCGATAGAGCCAAGTTGGCATCATTTTTGGCGACCATATTGGCGAGTTCGGGACCCTCTGGATTCTTCTAGAAATTAGTAGAAAAATCCACTAACTTCACGATCTGTGGCGCGAGCGCATCTTTCCAGAATTTTCGGCCTCTGCTATAAATAGAGCGAAACTCGCCGCAACACAGTCAGTCTGGTTTCAGCCAGGGAGTAGCGAGTCTGGCTTCAGCCAGCGAAAAGCGAGTCTGATTTCAACCAGCAAGTAGTGAGCATTGTTTTGATTAGCGATCAGCTCGGCTGTGCTTGTGAATAGTCATTTACATACGTGTATTTTAGACACTGTTTATTGTGTCTGAGTGCTGTTGAAGGTGTGAAATCCTTCTGTTATTTATTCTGTGAATTTTGCTGCTGAATCCTGTATTTCAAGGATTGATTTTCGACAATAAATACTCATCGCTCTTAAAGAATTGCCTTGTTATTTACGACTGATTTTGCATAAAATACTCGGAACCCCGATCTACGTAACAATTTAGTGTCAGAAGTGGGGTTTTATGCTAATAACAAGAGCGATGGATGAGCAACTGAAGGTTCTGTTGGAAGGCATAAATGCCTTGAAAAAAAGCCAAGAAGAGACTAAAGAGAGAATGGAGAAAGGCCAACAAGAAATGCAGAAAGGTCTGGAAAATGTGCAAAAGACACAAGAAGAGACCAGAAAAGGTCTGCAAAATGTGCAGAAGAGACCAGAAATAGTCTGGAAAATGTGCAGAAGTGCCAAGAAGAGATAAAAAAAGTTCAAGAAGAGCTGAGAGATACTCTAGAAAAGAAAATCGATAATGTTGAAGAGAAAATAAACAGTGTGGAAGAGAGAATTGCCATAAAAATGGAAAAGATTGCAGTAGTTGAAGAGAAGAAAGTAGGGGAAGAAATAGAAAGAATTAAAGAGCCAAGTTGAAGAAAAATATGAAGAAGTGGCTGGGAATTTTAGCCTCATGTCACAAAGAATGGAAGATCTTGAAAAGAAGCTTCAAGCTTGTGAAAGCAAGAATAATGAATGCAAGTGTGAGCCGGCCTCTCCAGTACCTGTGCCTGCTTTTCTGGTACCTGTGCCTGCCTCTCCGATACCTGTGTCTGCCTCTTCAAAAACAAGAATCCAGAAAACCGGAGAGAGTTTGCAAGCATTTGCCTTCGAAATAAAAAAGGCTCGCCAACGTAGCTTTCTCGGATTTCTCAGTAAATGTGCAAGAAATGATTTCTCTCCAGTATTTCGTCAACGGACTGAAAGATGAAGAAATCCAGAGGGCTGTAAGAATGGCAGATGTCCAAGATCTAAAATCTGCCCTGAAATTGGAGGCCGCCACTGAAGCCAGTCCCAGGGACCGCCATTCTATCCGAGGGGTTAAAGTAAATACAGATGCATCATGTGAATCTCCATGGATGAAGGAGATAAAGAAATTGAAAGAGAAAATTCGAAATTCAATGGCCCAACGTCAGAAACAGAGGAGACGTAGCACCACATGCTGGGGGTGTGGTGGAGCAGGGCACATCAGAAGTAGCTGCCCTAGAACAAATCAGGAAGATTACAGCACCAAGTGCTGGGGATCTAAGAAGTAACTGCCCTCGAGTAAATCAGGAAGATCCTCACCGTGCAACTGTAATCGAGCCTAAGAGTGTAGAAACCGAAAAGGATCAGAACAGGGAAATGAAGACGTCCCTCTGAGAAGACCAGAGAATAGTAAATACTGCTCGAGAGTCGGAATGAAATTTGGCGCAATAGATCCAGTAGTTTGCCAAATTACCACGCCATCAACATCGGAATTGGACCCATGGAGTGATGAGAGCGTCCGAAAAGATCAACTGGCTGATCCTGAAATTAAACCAGTAATAGAATTCAAAGAGTCATCTGATGAAAAGCCCAGCTGGCAAGACATCGCCTCTTTCCATCCTACAACGAAGCGTTACTGGGCTCTTTGGGACTCTCTGCACCTGAGAAATGTTTTATATCGAAGATGTGAGTCTGACGACGGAAAAGCATTCAGGTAGCAATTAATACTCCCAAAGACAAGAATATCGACAGTCATAAGAGAACTCCATGGCAGTCCAACTGGTGGTCATTTTGGTGTTATGAAGACCTTACAAAAAGTCCGAGGGCGCTTCTACTGGAACAATGTGCGGAGTGGTGTCGCACATGTGATCCCTGTGCTGCACGTAAAGGTCCAAAAAAAAACGCACCAGAAGACGACTCCAGCTGTATAATGTGGGAGCGCCTTTCGAACGAATAGCTTTCGACATCTTAGGCCCACTTCCGAGATCATCAGACGGCAACAACATCCTGGTTGTCATGGACTACTTCACTAAGTGGCCTGAAGCCTATCCTATATCCGACCTAGAGGCCCCGACTGTTGCAGAGGTTCTAGTTCAATATTGGGTCTCAAGATACGGAGTTCCTCTACAACTGCACTCCGATCAGGGAAGGAACTTGGATTCTGCAGTTTGCAAGAGACTGTGTGAGGTACTCGGCATTGACAAAACCCGGACAACAGCTTTACATCCTCAGTCGGATGGCATGGTAGAGAGGTTAAATCGGACCATCCTGAACAGCCTCTCTCTCCTGGTATCCAGTAGTCAACAGGACTGGGACCAGAAACTGCCTCTTTTCCTGCTTGCCTACCGGAGTGCCGTCCACGAGACCACTGGCTATTCCCCATCCCAGATGCTCTTCGGACGTGATCTTCGTTTGCCTGCAGATCTCTTGTTCAGCCGGGGCCACCAGATGCTCCTTTGGCGCCTGAGGAGTATGTCGAGAAACTCCAGGCACGGATGGAGGAAATGCATCATTTGGCTAGGGAAAGAATCGGCATGGCTTCAGAGAAGATGAAGACCCGATAACGACGCAAAAGCAACCGGACACGACTTTCACGAAGGCGACAAAGTGTGGTTATGGAATCCGAAACGTCGAAAAGGACTCTCCGAAGCTGCAAACCAACTGGGAAGGTCCTTACACAGTTCTAAAAAGACTGAATGACGTTGTGGTTCGGATACAGAAATCACCACACACAAAACCGAAGGTAATACATTATAATAGGCTAGCCCCTTACCTTGGCCAAGGAGAATAAGGTACCTAAGTTCAGACCATGGTCACAAATTATTTTGTAAATAATGTGATTTATTTAACTCTTTTCTAATTTCTTAGTTTTATTTTAGTGTTGTAATTTATGTTTGTATTTTGAGTTTATTTGCTTTTTGCTGTTGAATATTTGTTACTTTATATTCGATTATTATGTGAATAGGTTAAGTCTGTAAATAGATGCCTCTTACTCAGGGATTGTACTGCCCGGGACGTGCAGTCTTTGAGGAGGGGGCAATGTTACGAATTTTGTATAAAATAATGTAAATAATTTGTATTTGGATGTGCAATGCCTTTATATAACTTTATGCTATATTTATTTCATGTTAAGATTGTAATATTCACAAGCAAGCCGTCCCTTACGTTATAATGGTGATACATTGATAACTTGGCGAAATATTGGCGATAGAGCCAAGTTGGCATCATTTTTGGCGACCATGTTGGCGAGTTCGGGACCCTCTGGATTCTTCTAGAAATTAGTAGAAAAATCCACTAACTTCACGATCTGTGGCGCGAGCGCATCTTTCCAGAATTTTCGGCCTCTGCTATAAATAGAGCGAAACTCGCCGCAACAGTCAGTCTGGTTTCAGCCAGGGAGTAGCGAGTCTGGCTTCAGCCAGCGAAAAGCGAGTCTGATTTCAACCAGGGAGTAGTGAGCATTGTTTTGATTAGCGATCAGCTCGGCTGTGCTTGTGAATAGTCATTTACATACGTGTATTTTAGACACTGTTTATTGTGTCTGAGTGCTGTTGAAGGTGTGAAATCCTTCTGTTATTTATTCTGTGAATTTTGCTGCTGAATCCTGTATTTCAAGGATTGATTTTCGACAATAAATACTCGTCGCTCTTAAAGAATTGCCTTGTTATTTACGACTGATTTTGCATAAAATCCTCGAACCCCGATCTACGTAACAATATGTTATTGGAAGTTATGCTGTGAATTTATTCTTAATAATTGTATAAATTATATAAAATATGTATATATCTAAAGAATATGTAGACTTATTTGGGGGGGGGGGGGTCTTCATTCAAGCACTACCTCCTGGGTGACTTGGAAAGTAATGGTAAAAGTACTGATATGTTTGCGTATATTTACTGAATATTTGTTTTGTAACAACTACATTTAAACTCTGCTGTGTGTTGTGGAACATAATGAAGTTTAAACCATTTGTTCCTGTAACCATCAAAGCCTTCATTATTTATTGCTCCTAATTAATTCCAACTGATGTGAGGCTTGGAAGCTGATCGGTTTTGAAGATGGCCCCCAATTCATCAGTAATTTGTATACCCCCCTTGTTTACAGGATGTTGTCGGAATTCCTGGGATGGGGTCCAGCACGGGTTGTCACTGAGTTTTCAACGGTCATGCAAATTGAATGGACTCATAAATTTGGGAGAAACCTTAACTTTTGTAACTTTGCGCTTGGTCTCGGTCCAATGACGAGGCGAGACCGGGGGGCACGCGGATGCAGAAAGGGGTAATTTGCCCTCACTTAAAAACAGGCGCCGAAACAATTTTCGGCAGATTCTCTCTTACATCACATCCACTAATTTCCAAATTTTAGGAAAAACTTAGTTCATTGTCCGGTGGACAATGCCAACCCCCCATCACCTCGCCTCCGTTTCAGATAAGTGAAACTCCTTTGCTTGTTTCAATGTTTTTATTCTTTTGTTAATCTAACTTTCGTAATGTGTTTTAAATTGCAATAAACAAATTTAATTTAAATTTAATCCGAGTAATGTCATTAGTTGCGTAGTCTCCAAATATTTAATTAGTACTGGCCACTATCATGATGCGGACTAAGTTAAATTAGCAAACCTGGGCAGTTGTAAAGATGTTAGTTTAAAGTAAAATTAGTCAGCGCGCCGCATCACAACATAGGAGTATCATTGTTTGATTTTAAAAAAAAAATCCTATTTTTCAGTTTCTCATAAACCAAGTTTTAGCATGGTATTTCATTAATATTTTTGTTTATACTTCTATATCAGTCTGGAAAATCATAGCTATTCAGTTTCATTGTGTGGAATCTAGATAAATGGCCAGGGACATTCTTGCAGATTGAAAATATTTGTCCTAAAGAAAATGTGTGCTAGATGGGATTTCCATCTGTGATGGCGTTATTTATAATTGCATCACAGTTGTGAAAGACTTTCTTAAGCATTACAAATTTTATAAAGTAGTGGGTAAGTTGTACTTTTGACCAGTAATACAATTTAAATTAATGTAATTTAGTGGTAACTGCACTTCAATTATCTACTCTTTTTTTTTTTTTAGATTGCTCACTATATCTTTAGAAAAATATTTGTATCTGTCAATTGCAGTTACCTTAACAATTAAATTTTCTTTTAGTGATCTTTTTGTCAACCTCACCATTTTGATTTTTTAGAAATACAGGAGAAGTACCGAAAGTAAGGTAAGTCATTCTTTTTTCTAGAGGAAAGATGGTACGCTGGGTTAAAAAAAAACGAATATCACATAGGAAATCGCATCCATTGCTCTGGTTCAATTCCAAACTAGTTTTGAGGCTGTCTTCGGCTAACGTTAAAGAATAGGACCAAAATTCGAAATATTTTTTCAGATATAAAGTACTCAAACATTATAATATTATATTCTTCTCTATCCTGTAGAGAATCACTTATTTTATACTATTAACTTTAATCCGAATTGGCACATTTTTTCTTTTACAAAATGAGTTTCGTATTTTCCTCTTATATTGTGATGCTAAATGAGCTTTATATGTAAAAAGGCAAAACTAATTATTTATGAAATATTTTGAAATTTTAAAAACTATATTATAAACAATTGCATAAATTATACAAAATCACAAATTTTTTTAAAAATTGAGGCATTTTTTTTTCTCTCTGAAAATGTGCCTCCGTATTACGGATTATTGTAAAAGTAATGTTTAACCACCTCCCATTAACAGTCGCCGTAGTTGAGGGATCAGTAATGGGTGAAACTTTTTAGGCAGTGTTTGAATGGAGGATTACATCATCTCGTTACTGGAGTAAAAGTATGCGGGGGGGGGGGGGCAAATCGATTATTTCTAGGTGCGCGGCCACTAATTAAAAATACCGAAACAGACTGCATTTTTTCTTGAAAATAGTATTTTTTGTTACTCCAGAGGTTGTCTAAAACGAGTGGATGCTGTAAATTTTGTTAGTTAAATAAATCATCGAAAAATTGCAAAATTTGTGGTCACGGTAGCTAATGATGAGATGGTGGGTGTCAGTTTTCACATTTTTTTAAAGAATGTACTCGTCCTCACTTAACCAAGAGCTAGGGATTTTTTATTATTTTTTTCCTAGAACACAGATATGACTAAACGATCAGCGAGCACGAGGTGAAAGGTAAGTTTCGGGACACCCTCAATATAATTACGAATAAAAATATTTAAGATATCCGAACACATTTAAAAAAATAGCTAACTAAAACATTAATACTTTTTAGGGATCTATACCAATCTACACTATTAAAATTCGTAGGTAAACAAATATATCTATTTATGGTATGCATGTGCGCCTATCTTCTCACGAACCGTACGACATTCGTACAGAAATTCGTGGAAGGTACCAAAAGATCGGGAATGATCCGAGGAAGCCGTTTTGACCATTTATATTCCGATATTATAATTAGTTAAAAATATATTAAAAACCTTAAAACGCCTAATTGTCTTACCCCTGCGCATTGTTTTTCCCGCCTAGCGTCATGAAGGACCAGAGGTTGAAATTTTTCGGTACTCTCGACGTTATTTAAACAGCGATCCAATTTTTGTTTTTTAAATCAGACAAAAAATAATTACAGAATCGGAAAGATCATTTATTTCGCCACGATACGGTATAATTTTTTTTTTACAAAATAATGATATTTTCTATTTTTTACGACTTTTTAAAAAAGTTAAAACTGATGCGTTTTTATGATAAATATTTCTAAATTGTTGCGTATGAATTTATTTTCATGTTATTAAAACAATATTGTACACTATATAAGTTCATAACAAGTTCGACGAAATATTCGATAACTATAGATATTTCCTTTTAAACCTCTACAAACTTGTATGAACTTATAATTGCATAGAAGGGTCAATGGTATCAAGCCGTCTGTACACAATGGACTAAATTCATGTGATGTCACGATCACGTGATTACGCTGTCGTTTGTTTACTAATATAGCTACGATTATTTCGTTCTTTTAGTTTAACATTATAATTTTTAAAACGTCTTATTTTACTTAAATGGTTGCTTGGTCAGAAAAAGAAAGTATTATTGTTGGGGGGAAAATCATTTTTTAATATCGAACAAAAAATCTGAGTGTTTTGAACTTGTTCTCTCATACTTGTTATTGTTACTTCCCATATAGTTAATTCTTACTTCATTACTTCCTTCTTTTTTTTATGTTCAAAAATGAAATACTGTGCAGCATTTGGTTGCAATAACTGCAAACAAAAAGAAAACTGCAGAAATACCACGTTCTTCAAATTTCCTTTAAAAAATCCATCTTTAGTAAAAACAAGGATAAAAATGATTAGGTGGGAAAAATTCGTACCTTCTTCTCTACTATGTTTGGATCATTTCGAAGAAAAATGTTTCGAATACCAAAATTTTACTAATGGCAGACATTTAAAACCTGGCTCTTTTCCAACCATTTTTGTATTTACAAAAAGTCCTTCTCAAAGGATTCTGGAAAGATGCAAACTCTCCACACTTCTACAGAAATGTAAGTACTTCTGAGTAAATTTTTGCTAAGTTTAATTTAAGTTTTTGAATAAGTTAAATAGAAAATGCTTCAGTGGTTAAATATTTTAGTTGATTTAAGTTTTACTTATGTTATAAATCTTCAGAATAAAGTAACAGAAGTAATTCTGTACTTTATATAAAACTAGCATTAGAATCTACTTTAAAATTACCATGCATATTATATTAAGACAAGTATGTATACAAAGTTCACTTAAGATTATGCAATGTATTGTGTTCATTTATTTTGCTTTCTCATAAAAAAAATAAAGCACTTATGATAGTAAAAATAATCTACTTCTGAATTGATGAAATAAGTTAATTTTAGTTCTATTGATGTTTTTATTTTTATCCCTATCTGCAAAGTATTTAACAGAAGTAACTTAGTATTTAATTATAAAATTATTGCTAGAATATGATTTAAAGTAATCATACATAAAAGTAAATACATTAAAAGTACTTATATGCAAAATTTACAAATCATTTTAAAAATATCATATTAATGTAAATGTTTTTTTGTACAAAATAGATGTGAGCCACCTGTTTCAAATGCAGAAATGGTAACAGAAGTAAGAATTTTTATCAATTTTTAATCTACTTTAATTGGAGTGGAATTTAATTTACAATGTGATTTAACTGTTTAGCTTCATCCTAGTTGCTAAATGTACCTATCATATTAAAAATGTATATGTTGCAAGTCATTTTTGAGAAAAATTATGTTTATTGTGTATTTTATCAAAAAAGTTTTATGCGTAAGACAAAATTCTACATGTTCCATTTTTAATCCTAGGGAAGTGAAGACCAGTACAGCAAGTGTGGGGGCACACAAACAATTTCTTTTCATGAAGTGCTGGATTTGCTAGAAGATACACAAACCGAGCTGATGAAACTGAAAGCAACCCTGCAGAAAAAATAATTTATTCCTGAAAACATCCCTGACGATGTTAAAATGAAAGCCTTGACTAGTTTTAGAAGAGAAGAATTTTTTGGGTGGTACAAATTCGTTAAAATTGAAAAACCCTTATCAATGGGTTCCAAAAGAAGACCTATTGATAGGTTTTATCTTCTTATCATAAAACTTAGAACTGGAATTTTTAATGAATTTTTGTCAGTTTTGTTTGATATTTCAGATTCAACTGTGTCAAGGGATTTCAATTTTGTTGCAAAGGTTATATTTTCAAAATTAAAAATGTTCCATTTATTTCCAAAAAAAAATCAGGTAATTGAATATATGCCACTAGCATTTCGAATGCATTTTTAAGATGTAAGGATAATTGTGGACTGCACTGAATTTGCAATTCAGAAACCCAGTAGTCCTGAGGAGCAGCAAATGACTTTTAGTCATTATAAGAATGCTAACACCATAAAAGGGATGATCAGCATTACACTAAATGGAGCAATAAGCTTTGTATCGGAGTTGTATTGTGGGAGCATATCCGACAAAAAACTCTTTATAGAAAGTAAGCTGATGGGCCTTTTAGAGCCAAATGATGTTGTAATGGTTGACAAGGGTTTCTTAATTGCAAAATGAATTAAAAAGTATTGGTTGCAAGCTATTATGTCCTACATTCCTAAGAGATAAGATTTATTTTAACATATCTGAAATGGTTAGTAACTGCCAGTTGTCAAACGGGAGAGTTATAGTGGAAAGGGCTATTGGCCGTATTAAACAATATAAATATTTTGAGGCAGCTTTACCTTACAGAAGCCTCCTTAATGTAAATAGAGTGTTTTTCATTGTAAACATGTTTTGTAATTTCTATAAGCCATTAATTCAAGTAACATCAAATATATGAATTAAATGTACATAATTTGTGCTATGTGTTACTGTAACTGAGTTGGTTATTTAGATTTATTAGTTTCAATTTTCATTACTAAAATTATTTCTGCTTGATTATGTTTAGAGTTCTAATAGTTGCATTATTAAAATAGATTTCAAGGCCACTTTTTGTTTTAAAAAAATAGTTAGTGAAAAAGCTTCTAAGTTACACAAATTTTTTCTGTTCAAGATAGTGTTGAAATTTTTTGTAGATACTCCCAAACGTATATTCTATAAAAATTAGTGTTGATTTAGGTCTGAGATCTGGTTATATTTTTTAAAAATGCTAAAATTAACATTTAAAAAAACTCTTGTGTTTTTTCCAAGTTTAACTAAAAAAAGTATTATTAAAAAAAAAACAAGGAAACAGATTTTCAAATCCATACAAACTTTAGTTCACAATAATCTATGAAACAAATCTCGTAAAATGACTAAAAAATTTTAAAAATTTGGCATTTTATAAGTTTGAAAAACTTAAATTCTTATTTTTTTTTTTTTAAATAGTGAAGTAATAGAGCTGGTTAAACTGACTTTTTGCTTTCAGAATCAACTTAATATAAATTATATTTTGACTGTTACTGTGTCTCCAAAAAAATATATTTTAAAAAGGGTACTTTTTAGCTTTAAAAACAAAGTGACTTATGCCATTTAAAAAAAAAACGCCTCAATTATTTGTTATGTGTGGTTGTATATTTTTTCTTGATTTGAAAATTCTTATTTTGAATGCTGTGGCTGAAATATGTTCAAGTACTTTTATGACCCGAAAAACTTATGGAATATCTAATGCAACAATCTTGTGATTCTCTTTTTTTTTAAATTCACATATTTTTAAATGTTATTCATCATTTAAATTGTATAGAAATATTTAATTGTGAATGGAAATTTTATGTGACTATTGATACTATAATATATAAAATTCTCGTGTCACAGTGTTTGTAACCAAACTCCTCCGAAACGGCTGGACCAATTCTTATGAAATTTTGTGCGTATATTCAGGAGGTCTGAGAATAGGACGTAAACTATTTTTCATTCTGATATTGCAATTAGTTGAAAAGTTTTTAATTTAAAACCTTAAAACGCATAATTGTTTTCCTCCTGTGTGTTATTTCGCTTGGCGTCGAAAATCGGTTTCGTGCCAGATGTGTGACCTTTCTCTGTTCCACCGTCCCAATCACCCTGTTCATGGGTTACACTAGCAAATTAATGTCTATAACAAATCAAAAATCACCAAATTTGGCGAGTGAAAGTTTATTATTTTTTCCCCCATTCTTTCTTCTTTTAATTCAAAAATTAATATATTGCATCTGTTTTTTGTACAAAAATATCAAATATTTGCAAAAAATTTAATCGCTTTTACTTCGTTATCATTATTTCAAATAAGTGAAACGGCTAGACGGATTCTTATAAAATTTTCTGCGTATATTCAGTAGGTTTGAGAATAGGACGTAAACTGTTTTTCAAGTTATAAAGGTGGTTCACTCTAAATTTTTATTTTTTGGACAAAATTTTTTATTAAAATTTTTTTTTATGATTGGATATTAAAAAAACATACAACTCTAAATTTTTACTCTTCTACCCCCAACCTTTATTTTTTAATTGCGATATTAGTACTTTAATAATTTTCTACTCTTGGTGTTCGATAATTTATCAGTTATTCCCGCCAGGCGTCTACCTGTGTCACCTCTCACCCTGTAAACAGCACAGAGTAGGGATGAGAACGAAGCCTGTCTCCTGTCTTTCTCACACAATAAGCTTTCTCTCACTCACTAAAGTTTAGAGCCTAAGCCGTTTTCGGCCATTAGTATTGATTGCGCAATTTGTTTGAGTTGGGTAAAGATGAACTCACTAAAAATATTGTATACTCCATTGCATTAAGAGACTGATAATGTTATTTTTTTAATTGTCATAATTTGTGATGGACATGTAATTTGAAATTTATTCTAAAATAATACAAATACAAAGAATTCAAAAAATGAATGTTTGGTATTTTGTTACTTTTATAGGCTGTCATCGTTCACAGTGCTCCATTCTTCTTTAAGTCATAAACCACATCCTCACATACTTAAAATGAGTTAGTTTTTTTTTATTTGACCACCAAATATTCACTAGAAATAATTCATATGGCAAAACAACGTTTGCCGGGTCAGCTAATATATATATTGTATTGTATTTTTTCCATCTGATTTGCAATTCATTGTGTTGTAAAAATAAAATTCATTTTCATCAATGGATAAATATTTATTATTAATCAAAAACTTTCATAAAAACTCACTCTAATATGAGATGAACAAAGAAAACTTTTTTACTAGTTAAAATAGTATTTTGGAACCATCTATTGTTTATAGATAAATCATACTATTCTTCTTAAAAATTATATGTAATTCAATAAGAAAAATATATTTATAAAACCGAGGATTATATTGAATTTCTAAAAATTATTGCACTTTTTCTGATAATGCATTCCCTTAATATTGTATAATTTAAAAAAAGATCAACATGTTGCAGGCACTTTATATAAAGGAAAAAAAGTACTGTATTTGTTATTAAAAATTGTAATGTGTAAATTTTTAATATAGTTCATACTTGCATTAATATTAATTTGTGGTCCAGTATCGCATACCCATGCACATCTTTATTATATGATGTTATTTTTACAAAAATTTCAATTTTTTATTTCGATGCTTAATTTAGCAAGTGCATTTAAGCTTTCTCTACACATGCATGATTTAAGGTAACTTTTTAATATGCTGAAAAACCTCTCAGCACTTGCTATAGTAGCTGCAACTTAGAAAAAATATTAAAATAGTTAATACATGTAGAAATAACTAAATTATTTAGCATGTATTGCAATATATCTTGTGTGTTATTTAAATCTCTTACATTCAAAATCAAATTCTGTTGCTGATTTTATCTACATCTTTGTTGTAAACTTTACATAAGTCTTGGGACTTTTTCGCAGGTTTTGAAATCAGAATTAATATTTGGCATATTTCTAAATCTATCTTCTATTTGTGAAATAAATGTATCAATATTGAAGTGTTACAGAAGTTTCATCTAAATTCCTCAACCAAGTTTTTTTATAACTTGCTAAGTGATGCACACACACAAAATTTTCAAGGGAGGGGGGGGCATCGTCGAAAGTCCCCCAACTCATATCATACCTCAAGACAACAATTGGTTCTTCTGATTTTGTCTACAAAAAACAGCAAAAAAAAAATGTATTGAATTAATAAAATAAATTAATTACAATTACTTAATTAAATTTTACTCTTTATACATATATATATATATGATTATCAATTGAATAAAACTCAAGGGCTTTGGGGGGTGTCCAGACCCCTAGGACACACACCCCTTGTGTTCGCCACTGGATGCACAGTTCTATTTGCAGTGTTTGTTTGTTTTTTCATTTTGTTTACATGATATATTAACATGTCATATTTACTAAAAATTCTATTAAACTGAAAAAATTGCTATTATTAGCCGTTCATATTATTTAATGGTTTTCCCAAAGTGGGAGATAATTAAACACTAAAAATTGAATCATGTACAACTCTTTGAAAGATCAATTTGAATCGTTACATTTCCTTATTTATAAAAATTTTGTTTCATCAATAATTGAAGATGGCAAAAATAAAATACTCATTATAGCCTCCTGTAAATCTTACAAATTGTACAATCCCCATTCTTATTACAAGTAGCAATGAATAATTGAATATATTAATTTATTGCCCTATGAATGTATTCCACATTTTATTTTAATTACCTACTGAAATGTATATGAACCTATTAGTTGGTTCTGAATTTCATATTACATGGCTTAAATTAATGTTGAACGTAACAATTCCAGCAGATTTTTCCCATTCTAAATGTTACCTGATGTAGAGTTCACACAGGAAATATTAACCATTTGAAGCCAGTGATAGATGATTTCATAAACATAAAAGGGATTTCGGTTAGTAAGACTATCGATAACATTTTACAATTTTTTGCTCACACACGTCCAGAGCTCCTGTAGCTACCAGGACCCTATATCATTGATACATCGGTAGCGAGACACCTAATAAGAGTGAATGTTCCTCAGAATTTGAATCCTATTCTTATATTATTCTGCGGTAGTGCAAATCAATAAAGTCTGCATGATTTCCAGAATTAGTTTGCAGATTATTAAAATTCAAAAACTTACAATAACAATGTTTATGATTAAATTTACATTTTGTAAAAGAATATCAAGATTTCATGTCAAAGAATGCACATTTTAGTTTGATAATGCTGGGCCCCAGTCCGTAGCATCTGCTGTTCTCCCCCAGACGGCAGGCCCTGGTTACGCACTTTATATATAATTCAATAATTTGTACTAATGGATAATCACATTAAATTTAAGAATTCCTAAAAATTATGTGTTGATATAATCTGTTAAATTTAATAGTGAAATAGTATTTTCTTTTATTACTTTAAAAAGTTATTTCTAAAAAAATTTCCAATTTTAAAGGATAATTACTAAGTAAATCAGACAGTCAAAAATGGAGAATGTTACATTTTATTAGAATCATTTCAGATATCTTTATATGTATAAAGTATTTATATGCAATACATTGTAAAAATAAAATTCATCTTCATCAAAGAACTGTTTGACAATGAAATAAATTATTAATTTGAATTTTAAATGTAGGTAGGCAAACTTGATGTAAATATAATACTATATTTTATAGAAAATTGTTACTTTTCATCTCTAAATACGGAAGTATTGGAAAGAATGAGAAAATTCATTCACAACATTTTTTATGTACATAAATTCACACCCGTGTGAAGAACGGGCATACAAGTAAAAGGGAAAAAAAATTAAGAACTTTCTATAGTATTGGTAAATCAAACCACAAATTTACAGGATCATTTTAAATATCCGACAGTGGTAAGCCATACTATTATAAAATATGCAATTCATGAAGTTGCAAAAAAAATTAATTTTCATCACAGGATAAATATACATGAATCAAATACCTCCCTATTAACTCTAATATATTATGTACATAATTACTTTAAAAAGCTTAACATTTTTAAACAGATGCATCTAAAAATTCCACAAATCATTAAGAAATATCCATAATTATGAGGGGTGATCAGAAAAAAAAAGGTTACAAATAAAAAATATTTAATAACAACAGACGGAAAGTACATAAAGGGAATTAAGAGGCATACATGCGTATCACATTTTGACATTACCGGCTGGGTGGCGTGGTTGGTTTGTCGCTGGCCTTCTACACCCAAGGTTGTGGGTTCGACCCCGTGCCAAGTCGGTGGATTTTCTTGATGCAGAAAATCGACAGCGGCCATGTCGTATGATTATACGGCATGTGAAAGATCCTTAGAGTGTCTGTTTGGTTTGGATGCTCTCGGCAAAATTAAATCCTAGTACAAAGTTCGCATCGTCAAGAGCTCAGGTGCCTCTCTCTGTGGAGGAAACTGAGCGTCAAAATTGCTTGCTGTAATTGGTATCGCCTATATGGTGCAGCACTAAAAAGTGGTACCAGCTCCTGGGGGAATGTACTAGGTCTGCAAAGGTTTTAAATACCAACCATTGAAAAAAAACATTTTGACATAATCACCAAGTCTTTAGGCATTTATCAGAGGGAATGCAGAACCTACTTGTTTAACTCGTCTTGGTAGAAATCAGGTCCGTGTCCATTGAGCCAGTCCAATATCGCAGCACAACAGAAACGATATACTGCATGCTACCATAGCTGACGAGATTGCCATGGTGATTTCTGTCGTTGAAAAACTTGGCTGGTCGCTGCCTGTCATATTGCAGCTTTCGACATCCTGTCTGCCTGATTGAAAAGAGTGGCACAATTTCGTTACATGTTGTTTGCTCATTGCAGATGCGGACACATTTTTTTGACATAAAAATCGTATCACGGTTCGCACTTCCAAACAAGACCAATTTCCTAAGAGTCTTGCCATTTCAATCGTCCTGAACTATCGGGGCACTTTCACTACCCACCTGCAAACCAGTTGTATGACAAGTAGCACCATTTGTCTCCAATCTGGAGAAACGAGATTTCTCCCCAATATTTAGTTTTCAAATGCTGAGTCTTGTAACCTTTTTACTAATCATCCCTCGTATCTTTACATGCACAATACTTAGTTTACAGGAATTGAACTATTTTAAAAATTTGTGTAAAAATAGAAAATAAGTTTGATCATGGAAAAACTAATAAATACTTCTTGAGAGTAGTAGCCAATTTCGAAGAATTAACCGCTGAGATTTCAAAAAAATGATGAATATCAGAGACAAACGATGGAAGATGATGGAAAAAAATACACTTTAACCAAAAGGTTATCCTCTACATTTATCAAAAATTTTCATATTAACTAATATTCTACATACACAGATTTTAAGAAATGAACTTTTTTACAAGTTTAACATGTATTTTACATAAATAAGATAGCAAATCATAAAATTTAATTTAATTTCTAAAAATTGTTACTTTTTGCAATGGTATCATTCCCCTTAAGAATAATTCATTTTAATTTAAAGAAAGAAATGACATTAATTTTTGGCAATAAAGAATATTTATTAATCATTTAGAAGTTAATAATTTGTGGAAGGTAAAAATCAAAGAAAAATTTCTTTAATTTTTGTAAATATTCCTCCTACAAATTATCATCGAATTGTATTACTTCGGAATAAGTATTATGTCTTGTCTTCGATTTATTTATTAAAAAAACAAAAGAATTTTTTTGTATTACTCACACCTAACTGACACTGTATTTGATAGTAATAGGCGTGAGTTTTTTTTAAGGAAATGATACCATTGTTGTTTGCAAGACAAGTAATGACTTTTGTTAATTAACTCTTGTAGAGAATGACCCTCCTGATTATAAAGGTATTTTATTTCCATTATCATGTAGTCCTCACCTGATCTAATCAATCCATCAGGAGAAGCAGCAATATACTGTTCTATATAATGAACAACTAGACCAGTTTTCCGGACTACATAATGAGGATTACGTTGTTCCACCGTATGCTGGACATAATTCTCATTTTCCAATCCATACCTTACAGCAGGTATGTTTGTCAACATTTAATCCTTTTTTTTTTTAAATCTGAGCTGATAATGCTTCAAAATTAGCCACTCTACAAACAATTTGCTTTGTATCACTTGCAGTGAGTCGCAACTTTCTTTCAAACCGCCACTCACTGCAATTCTGCTGTACCGGTCTTTTTTCCAGGGCTTTAAGTTCATCAATACCTTTAGCATAGTGCTAATGGTAACATAAAATTCCATCCAGCCCCATCTGTGGCAAGTAGTTTGAAATTTTTCCACTGCACACAGACGCTGGAAGAGGAATGGTTTCCTTGAGTTTGATTTCCAGCACATTTTGGCACGCTTCTATCAAGGTAGAGGTGAAAAAGGAGCTGCTGTGAAATCAAACCCAATTTCATGTTCCACTTGAACTGGCGGTTCATGCATGAAAATACTTTCAACTTTTGCAGAAACCATCTTCATTGGTTTTGGCTGGTGCCAAGTCATACAGTTTTTTCGTGATGTAATCAGAAATGGCATGAAGCAATGCAAATACATGCTTAAAAAATGCTGGAGTGCCCCCAGCAGGACAAGTACATGCTGCACTTATAACCTAAAGTTAAAAAAAAAGATATTAAATATTAAAGAAATAAATTCTAAAATAGGATCGTAAACTGAAATAAGTTTTTCGGTATTTCCAGTTTTGTCTACTGACTAACAAATGTTGAAAAATTTGTGCCAAGTTAACTTACGGCTTAATTTAAATTCAATTATTTTATCAAAAGACCATAAGTTAAAATTTAAATAAAATTATATGCATGAGAATTTTAAAAAAGTGAAAATTATATAACAGTTTATTTTATATAAAAACACATCCTTAAGTATTTGATTTAAAAATACTATGCTAGATTTCTCTGCATGGAATTCAAGTTTTAAATGAAAAATTTACATTTCTTTTTCAAAATGGTTTGGCATTTCTTGCCTTTACTTTTAACCTGTTGGAATCTCAAATTAGGATTTACTCATAAATAGCTATAACAATATAATGACTAAAGCTTAATACTGTATATTCATTAAAATAGAAAACAATGTAATTGATATTCAATGCTACTCTAAAAAATAAGACTCAAATTATAAACTTATCCTTGATATATAATGAAGCTATTAAAAATATATATAAATTTGCCCGTTTACATTTCTTTTACGGATGTTTAAAAAGCTGCTAAATTTGAATATTTGTCATTATTTTTAATCTTTTAGAATCAACTTATAATTCAATGATAAATAACAATGTTAATATCGTTAAAAACCTATTTTGTATTTCAAAACAATGAGTTAAAGCATACATAAGTAAATAGAACAATGCAATCATAATACTTTCTAAAGGTATCTAAATTAGAACAGAAAATAATTTATAACTTACCTCAAAAGTTGTTCTGATCTGAACAGATGGCTTGTATTTTACTCTTTTCTTCATCTCTGCTTTGACGACGCCTGTGATAAAGAAATAATCATTCACTGAGCAATCAGGCTCAGTAAACGATATGGTGCTCACAAATTTGTCTAAAGTTTCAATTCTTTAGACACATTGGCAGTGACACTGGAAAATTTCTCGCTATAATCCGAGAACTTCATATAATTTGAAAAATTTTAAAAGAAGGGGTTTTGTTCCTATACTGTGAGCCATTCTTGCGCAAAAACATAAAATAAAGAACTACAAAACTAATTAAGAACTAAAATAACTAATAGCTATATCTAAGTGTATCAAAAACTATAAATAAATATACTATCTAACACTAGTCGGAGCAGACGAATACCTATTTAGATAAATAAATAAGTATAAAACAAAAATTTTACAAAGAAGTTGTAAAGAATTCTTCCTCACAAATATAAAAACTAGAATAATGCATAAAATACAACGATATGATGTATTTTAATTGGATAAAATTAAAGCACAAGAATGTCAACAACTTGCGTATAGGTTCTACCACGGTATGTGAAACATGTGCAACTGTTGCCCCATTTGTCACGTTATTACTGGCTTGGCGCCAATCAGTCGTGAATTTAGTCCATAGACCAACCTTCGATTGCCAACTCAGCGCTCCGAACAGCTTCTCTTTTAACACTTACTTCTTTATAAGGACTTCGAGTTTTAAAAAATCCCTTTACCAACGTATTTTAAGCCTGTTAAGAAAGCAATTTATTGGGGGGGGGGGTTATTTTTTGAACCCACCACGTGGGTGAACCTCTAAGTTATTCACTCGGTAAAAGCCCATGAAACGCCGGGCTAAAAGGAGGGGGAAGAAACATTGCTTTGACTTCTTAA
Organism: Trichonephila clavata; assembly: GCA_019973975.1. NCBI lineage: Eukaryota > Metazoa > Arthropoda > Arachnida > Araneae > Nephilidae > Trichonephila > Trichonephila clavata. The sequence continues at coordinate 64,754 of BMAO01010356.1, forward strand.
GTAATTTCGAAAGAGAATATTGGAAATGCTGATTTTGTGAAGAGAAGGGAAAATGTTCAATGAGAAAGCCCGTGCAAGGCCTGGTCATGCACTCACATCGTACGCATATACACCCACATAAAAGTGCTGGTATCATGAAGGAAGGAGGAAATTAACGTGGAGGTTAAGTTATACACTCGGTAAAAGCCCGTGCAGCTAGTAAATATTAATGCTTAATCTGCAAGATTTAAAATAAATTATCTAAATCTTAATAAAATCGCAATTATAAGTGAAATTTTAGCAATTTTAAAGGCCATATTTAAAAAAAAGCCTTAAGGAATGAAAGGTTGAAATCATCGCGAGTGTTACGATCACAATCGATCCTTTCGCAAGAAAGTCAGCATGCTCATTCCTAGCAATGTCACAATGAGCTGGTATCCACTGAAAATAGATTTAATGAGAAAAATCTTTTAGGAACGATTTCCATTTTAGAATTCTTTGTGAATTACGGAGATAATTTTGAGTTAGAGCTTATAATGCTGGTTTAGAGTCGGAAAAGATTGCGGCACTGTTGAACTCGGAGCTTCTTAGTGATAGTTGCTCGATCGCTACTGCAAGAACTTCAACATCTCCATTGAAAGCAGTAGTAAAAATACCTAGTGGTAAGTAAAAGCTAAATAAATCACAGAAGATACTAGCTCCAGCACCATGATATCTATCTAGAAGGGAGCTATCAGTAAAAACATGTAACCATTCACTTGTTGGGAATCGATTGTCAATAGTTTACAAAGCTGTAGCTTTCAGTTGTTTGGGAGACATTTCACTCTTTAATACCTTTACATGAAATTCAAGATTAATGTAATCCAAAAGGCACAAAGGTAGAGGCAAAATAGAAGCTTCTTGGCATAGCTCCAAAGAACAAGCGACCTTCATGGCTGATTGTATAAATCCCTCCTGAGTCTTTAAATTTTTAGTTTTGTTCAGGTCATAATTTCTCGAGAAAGATTTATTAGGCAAACTTTTAAGTTTTTTGAGTAGTACTACTGCCTTTCTCTGGATGGACTTATAGAATGGTTCAGTTTTGGTCAAGGCCTGCATACCAAGGATGGGAGTAGATTTCACAACACTAGTTATGATACGGAGGTCTTGATTCTGAAATACTTCAAGGCATTGGATGGTGTTTTGGGGAGCAGTAATGAGGATTTCATTACGGTAGCCAAAAACTGGTTGTATAAACATTTTATATGTAGTCTAATTAAGAATACATTCGAGGGGTCAGAGGCGGCCACGGCCTCGCGATGCATAGGGCCTCGCGCCTTAAGTCGAACTAAATTAAAAGAAAAGTAAGGAAAATCCAGAAGTACACGCCACAGGGTTTTTATATTTAATAAATTAGAAAATTCTCAGCTCTATCCGTTTTTCGCCATAAAATATCGAAAATATTATATATCGACTTTTTTTTAAAAGAATTCTATTTATTGGTGCATGAAAGCATATGAATAAATATAATTCGTGAAAATATTGTTTTCCATTTTCTTTTATTAAAAATTTCTCAACTTTGTCGTTTTTGCTCATTCGTTTACTTTTAGTGTGGCAACATCAGCAGGAATCAAGCTGCCATCGCGGGGAGTTCCCGGTCAGAGACAAGGCATAGCTTGCGACTTCCCATCATTAGGAAGCCAATTGAAGTATCGCATGCAGACGCAGTCTCGCTTTACGTGTTTCTATATCATATTATAAATTTTAAAAGTATTTGATATGAGAATAAATAATAGTGGTACTGGGCATTTTTCATAATTTATCAATCATGTCAGGCTTAGGCACTAAGAGAGATAGTAGGAATCTGGTGCAGAGAGAGCAAAAAGAAAAGCGGAAAGAGTTGTATTTGACCAGGTGGTAAAGTTCAGGTATGAGGAAATTTCTCGATCAGACTGAATCTGGCAGTAGAGATTCAAATTAATCGATTATTTTGACCTCAACATTATTTATCCGTATCCCGAGTTTCCGTTGAATTTGGAAGTTACTCTCTCTCTCTCCAGATGCCCCTACTATGGATACCGAACGACAAAAATTGGAAATAGAAATAGGATCTAAAGCTTGCCAATCATAATCTGACGCTGAGATTTCTGTGTTCACGTTGAGTAATATAAGTCACAATCAAGAAGAAGAGATTCAGATTAGTTCGTCGCCTGTGAACACAGATGCCAGTAACGTAGTGAAACAAACATTTTCCAGTTTTGACCCGGGATTGTGTACGTTTCCCAAGATAGACGCTTACCGTTCATGATATAGTTCAAAGCAGTCCCCCACGGCAGTTAAATAAATCGGATGAATATTATCCTAATGATATGATGATCATAAACACTTTTCCAATTTTCATTTTTAGGAAAACTAAATAATGGTGAAACTCAACGTCATCGCTGCTTGATTTATTCAAGTTCTAAAAATAAAGGTTTCTGTTTTCCATGCAGACTATTTGGTAATTCACAAATTCAAATTGTACAGGAATTGTGCTGTGATTGAAAACACTTATGTAGTATATTACATAGACATATGAGAATACTAAAGAACATATGACCTATATGTTCCAAATCATAACGTTAGAGAAGGGGATAAAGCACGGAAAAACATAAGACCGAGAAAACACGAAAGGCGAATTCTTGAGTCTCAAAAACATTGGTACAATTTGTGTGTTTGAGAGATTAATTGATATTATAAATTTCTTAGCATATCATAAACTGGAATTTAGAGGTCACAGAGAATCTTTCAAAAGAGACGAAGACACTTAGAAATCTGGAAATTTCATAGACATTTAAATTGATATCTAAATATGATCCTACGTTAAGGGAACACATAAATCGCATTGATAATAAACAAATCGCACACCATTATCTAAGCCACGACATTCAAAATGAATTTATCACAATTATGTCAAACACAGTTACCAGTGTAGTGATTGGTGAGATAAAAGAGGCAAAATATTATTCTCTTTTACTCGACTGCACTACAGACTGTAGTAGAATTTAACAAATGTCAGTCATCTTAAGATATTGTAGTAGATAAACTGGAAGTATAGAAGAAAACTTGACTGGATTTCTTGCTGTCACTGAAATGACTGGAGAATGTTTGACTAATGCATTACTCGGAGAGATAGAAAAAAAATGGCTTAGATATTCAGAACTGTCGTGGACAAGGATACGACAACAGTGCAGATATGGTAGGCATAAATAGCGAAATTAAAATTCGAATATTAAATATAAATTTCAGGGCATTTTTCCCCTCTTGCGGTTGTCATAGCTGGAATCTGTTATTGGTAGACGCAGCTAATTCATCAGTAACAACAAAAACATTTTTTAATTTTATTCAGAATATTTTTTTTATTGCTATTTTCAAGTTTCAGCAAATGCTGGAAAAATTATCAAAGATAAATAAAAGCTTCCTATTAAACCTGTTAAAAACTCTAATAACAAACATATGTAAATCGCACTTTCTGCCACCAGAGGACGCTAGTTGCGTCTGATATAAGCAAACATGCTTTTAACCATTTCAGTTGGATTTCGAAAAACGCACAAAGGGGAGCCATCTCTGTTTCCCGCGAGTTGAATTCTATTATGTCGTCTTGTGTTCATATGTAGTGTGTAACACAATGTATATAAATTCTTTAAAAATAATAGTAATTAAAAACTGAATTCAGCAATTCAAATAATCCTCCTCAATTTCTTACAATTTGACAACAGCTATCACCAACAATCTCGAATACACCTGACTGCTCTCTGCCCAGAAAACATCAGAAAAGGTAGGAAAATATTTATTATATTAAATAACCGATCTAGATTTGTTCAAATCTTTCTAAAAATCAAGAACGACTTTTTTTAACAAAACCTTTATCAGACACAAGTGGGAAAGCGGAATTGAAGCGGTGAAGTCCGTAGTATTACAATTTGATAATGTTGTTGAATGTAAAGAAAACTTAAAAAACAAACTGAACAATCCGACACACTCCATAATTGCGATTCCGTTTTAAATGAAATGTTCAGTTTAGAATTTATCGTATCATTACATGTACGGTATGAGTTTTTAACGCGTGTCAGTACCATAAGCAAATTAGCCCCTTTATGCATTACTCTTGAACATTTGCGTACATTTTGTAGCTGGATCAAAGAGTTGTCGTACAAGTATCGGATATCAGTTTGTGGGATGGAATTGCATACCTGTTGCTCTTGGTCACTCAATAAAAGGGTGTTTAATTCTGGTTGTGGATGATGCTGTCATTGGCGTTCAATGGTGTAACATTCGTCTTCGATTGAAAAAAGATCTGCTGATATAGCAGGCCAAGATAACACTTTGACGCTTTATAGAGCATATTGGATTACAACGCGACATGAAGGCGTGAAATATACTTTTGAAAAACATGCCTTGAATGGTGTTTATAAATGACTTTGCACCAGCTTGAATCACCAGACTGACGTACAGGTTTGCAGTCAGAGTGGGTGAATTAACCTCGGAAGTGATTCTGCAATCAAAGAAAATTACTCGCTCCAGACGATAACTCTAGGTACAGGCCCAGTGCGTCTAAACCGCAGAAAGGTTGCTTGCAGATACTAACCTTGCCTTCTTCAAATCAATGTGCAACCATCACTGGCACAAAGACGGAAACAGCTTTGACCAGAGAACACAATGTATCGCCACTCCACTCCATAATTATCTCTGGCATGACATCACTGAAGTCGTATATGTCAGCGATTTGGAGCTAATGGTATGAGTGCTACAGAGCGTCTGGCTGGGAACTATTTCTCAAACGATTGATTTGCTACAGTTCACTGTGTCACTCTGGTGTGTCAATAAAAACCATAATTTTTGCAGTAGATGCATTGCAACGTTCCCCAGCCATGTGGTGAATTCGGCGGTCTTCTCTGTCAGTGGTGCCCTATGCATGGTTGGACTATAGTTTTCTTGAGGTAGTGTTTGTCGAAATTCCTGCTCAGTGGATGCATTCCTACCAAGTCTTTATGTAATATCGAGAATAGAAATTTCATCTTTTTAGCTCTATTACACTACCTCGTTCAAGCTCAGGGAGTTGTTGATAATGGCTTCCCCGTCTTAAAGTCTTTCTGGACTAACAGCGACTCACTACATCAAATCTCCCCAACGATAAACAAAACTCACGAACTTTATAACGTGCATTTAAAATATACATTACTCGCATCCTCAAAGTAGCGCAATTAGCACCTAAAGCGAAATTTGAATCTATGTCATATTTTAGATGTTTAAACATGCCAACCAAATTTCGTCGATATAGCACAATTTCTTGGTAATGGAACTTTTATTTCTCTCCATCTGTGTATTTGATAAAAGATATGTCTAGTCAGTGGCGAAACGTACGCTAACGCATCGTGGGAAGCAATGGGTTCTAGGGGGTCCAAAACCTGACTTTGCAGGGGGCCCTAATATTCTCCGTTACGCCACTGTGTGTAATTCTAAGCGAACTATTTCAAGCTAGTTGAATTTAGGCCTTAATAGAAAGGTAATAAAAGGATTAGATTAATAAAAAGCGACACTGGCTGTGATTCGTGATATGATTGAGGAAACAAAGACTACAACACTGGAGGTAACTTTCCTTATGAAACAGATGAACCCCCCTAATGACTATGATTTGGAATATCATTACTCCAGAGAATAAATACTACTAGCAAATGATTACAATAAGTTGAGTGTTAATTATTAACAGGATATATATAGTTTGCTAAAATATCTAGAAAATTATATCCAAAACTTCATAAAGGAATTTAGAGAAATGGAACAAGGAAAAATTAATTTATCAGGGCTCTCGTTTGCAGAGGAAGTTGGACAAGCTTGTAAGCAGCAAAAGAGCAAAATTTTTTTCGGTGAAAGTAATAAAGTCGGTTATGAATTTTTGAAAGGAGGGGAAATGTCATAGTAGTCATTTTATATCATATACGATAGGGCCAGAGCTGAACTATCCTGAAGAGCTGAGATTTATGAAGCTGTTATAAAACATTTCACTGTATTTTTTACGCGAAATTATTATACCTGAAATTCAGAATAACGCTACACAAAATCTAAAGAAAACTTACAAAGACGATAATGAATCTTTTAATTTTAGCTGCATGAGTTGTGGAGAAGTTTTTACTATTTTTTTAAAAAACAAAAATACAATGAAGACTCTACTAGAAATTTATCGAATCGCAAGAGAAATGTAGAGATACTTTCCTTAGTGTAGAGATACTTCTGAAAATATTTCTAATAATTCCGATATCGAATGCATTAGGTGAGAAAGCTTTTCTGTTTTAAAGATTGTTAAAAATTATCTAAGAAATTCTACACAGAGAAGAGAAATTAAACAACATTGCCATACTTTACATAGAACAAGAAGCTTTGGACAAAATAGAAACGGCAAAAATAATGGATGAATTTGCCACAAAAATATCAAGAAGTAAAGTTGTGACGGATCTGTACGGTTCTTTACTAATCCTCTACAAATTTCTTTCAAATTTTATTTATTTCAACCAATCTCCACCGGGAGCCAAAGCGTGATTTATGCAAATGAGATATTTTATATAAGTTTGGGTTTAGCGAGTTATCGGGAGAGGATAAAATGAAATGAGTAATAGTTGTCAAGTGAAGAAGTAGATTTTGTAAAGTAAAGTGAAGCGAAGAGTCGGGAAATCAACTCACAGTTGTTGATAAAATTAGTCCGTAGAAAAGCTACGGGAAAAGCTGGAGATAGAAGTCGGATATTAAAGAGGGAATTCTAGCCTTGATCCGATCCAAGTGACCTACAAGACGAACCTGCCGTATTTTAAGAAATCAGGTTAGTGATTTAAGAATTGTAATTACGTATACGTGTGTAGCTGTAGTTGTACGCGCTTATCTTTCGTGGATTCAGTTTAGATTTCGTAGTTCCGCAATTAGTGACCCCTTCTCATTCTCCACTGTGTTTTATTGTTCTTAAAATTGAATAGTGTTTATGTAATCTCCTTAATTAAGAGTTATCAATAAATATAGTGATTTATTAAGATGTCTATGGAATTCTTTAACGCGCCTACACGTTCCGAACCTAATAATACTGGAAGGGGAGTTGATAATCTTAGGGGAGGTTATATTACACGACAAAGTTGTATGCTTTTTGGTAAGGTTTTTAATTTTTAAAAAATACAGTAAGATATTTCTTTAGGCATTGAGTTTCATTAATAGCAATACATTTTATTTTGAGAATTTAACTTCAGCGAATCTTTCTACTATTTTGGTATTTTGATTCTTGAGTCCATGGGCTTCAAACCTTTTACCGCCAACTAGCTTAATCCGCCTCTGTTGACACAATTGTATTTTAAAGTTTATTTGGGTTATATTACCATTTTTAACTGTTATTTAACAGAACTAGTTCATCAAAGGAACAAAAAGTGCAAGATAGTAAGTGTAACACAGAATTTCAAATTTGGTGTATCTAGAAATATGGTATTATTAGTAAAAGCGAAAAAAGAGGTGTGTGTTTTATGTTCTGGAATAGTGGATGCAGAACATCGTCTTTAAAACGGCATTTTGAACCAAATTCACAAATCCTCTTGTCAAAAAGATGCACCACAGCAAAAATAATTAATTGCTTAGAACCCGTTTGGCAGATGACTCCATTTCAGCATGTATTATACTAAAAGGGTAACATGTTACAATCCTAATATGTTATTTGTCATCCAATCTGCAACAACAAAAGTCACACCAATGCTTACTTTAATTTGAATTACACGTATAACTAAAACATTCATAACTATACAGTGCAAAAGGTATTTTTTCGTAGTAAATAAAGAGTTTTGTGTTAGTATTTAGTATTATTTTCCCAATAATCTCAAGTAAAAGTTATTTGACGGCACGTCTGTACCTCATTAAACACTTCTTTGGGGGGGGGGATGGCACGTTGATTCATAAAGGTTCGCCACCCCTGGTATAGGCTGAAGTGTCCTTTAGTCGAATTTTAAAAAGATGGGCATTTAAACAATCGCTTCCAGTCAAAAGACGAAATAACGTCACGGCTACAGGACGGAGAAAATCTGAAACGATTGGCTTTGGAGGCATTCCTAGGCCATTCCCTTAGCTTCATTTGATAGGTAGGAGGCAAACCTCCTCTTAAATTCTAATTTAATTAGGAGTTTTACAGAATTAAAAGTCATATAGTTATTAGCAGGGACGTCTTAAGGCATGGGCCAACTGGGCCCTGGCCCAGGGCCTCGTCTCCTTTCCGAATAAGCCTCAGTAAGATCATGATTCGAATAATTTCAGCGTTCAAATGTTCTTCCATGTTTTATTCTTCGAAAAACTGGAAATATCAGACAATACGTAAATTGGCTACATGTGATAACCATCATCCATGTATAGGCCTATGCCTACCACCATACACCATCATTACTTATTCAATCAAAAGGCGGCTGTAGGTCGATCCTGTTGTAAGCCAAGGACATTTATTTGTTTCGGGTTATTGTTTGTATGAGTTTTTGACACCGTGTGACCGCCGTGACACCGTCTACTTTTAAGGATCACACGTGGGGTCTACATTTGTGTAAGGGCCCAAGGCTTACATTTGTGTAAAGACCCAGGGCCTACATTTGTGTAAGGGACCAGGACCTACTTTTGCACATGGGCCCAGAGCCTCAAGAAGTCTTAAGACGTCACTGGTTAGTAGTTTGGTTTGTTGAATAGTCGTTCCCTTCTTTGCCAGGAAATCGGCTCTTTCATTTCCCTCGATGCCACAATGAGCAGGAATCCACTGTAAGACAATTGAATCAGCCAGTGTTGAAAATCTTTCTACATTCATAAATTCGTTCGGAAGTGCAAACTTTATTGTTGGAGATAGCCTGTGTGTGCAAAGCGGCTTTGCTATCAGACAAAATAGCAGCCCGAGGAAAATAACTCTAGCAATAATAAATTATAGTTTTTTTAAAGCTAAAAAACACGCTTTTATACTGAAACGAACTAAAAAGTTAAAAAAATTCTTATTTTAAGAATAAAATGATTAAAAAGAAAAATAATGTCATTGCGGTAAAATCGTGGGGTGTTCGATATCAATTGTTATGTAATTTCTTATTTCTATTCCGAAATGCTGAGTTAGTGTAAAAATGTAGTACAAAGCACCCCACGCTTTTATCACAATGATATTAATTTTCTTGTTAATCATTTTATTCTTAAATTAACCCCTTACCTGCCGAGAAAAACTTACGAGATGCGCTCCTCAGTGCCACCATTTTTCATACAGGCGCGCGTAGATATGCGGTGTATTGGAGGGGAAAAGATGCGTTTTGGAATATAAAACCTTTTTACTTTCACAGAAAAAAGAAAATTCAAAATTTAAAGTATAGAATAACAGTTTAATAAAACAGATGTTATAACTTATCTGCTGTGTGATATCTCCTAAAACAAGGAAATACTCATAAGGAATTTCCTTTTACTCAAAAGTTTCCCAAAAATTGGAGTTTCGATTAATTTATTTTTAGACCAGTAAAGCGTAATGTGTCAGGTTTTACTGTTATTCCCAGTAAAATGAGCATACCTAAGAAAACATATATTTCTTCTGTATTGATTGGATGCCAAAACTTTGTTCTAGATTTTTCTTTTCCAGGATGTTGGTTGATATATTGGTCTGCAAAACGGTTAGTTTCGGTAACGATATGAAGCACACACTGCTCATCAAAAATAACTCAAAGAAGAGAAGTGGGTTCGAAGGATTGAGAATATTTTTCTTTATTCCTGGCTGTCCCGAAAATGGAAACCGAGGAGGCGGTATAGGTAAATTTTTTATATCCAAAGTCGTACCCAACGTCAAGCGTCTTTCAGAGAATAGTCGCAATCAGAATCCTCTTTATGTGACGTAATATCATATTCTGACGTTTCTGATCCTGAAAATGACGGAAAATAGTAATCTAAATCACTCTCAGACATTTTCGTAGAAAGATCTTCTATTTCGCACAATAAACGAAAACTGAAGCAAAAGAAGAATAAAAAAAGCACGACCTACTCAGACAGAAACAGAAGCAAAAACTGCACAGCCATGATTTCACCGTTTCAGAAGCATCCCTCTTCTCTGAAATAAGAAAATTCATTTCAAACATTGTCAAGGTCCTTTTATGGCATTCCAAGGCCGTGGGAGCAGTTTTCTTTATAACAGCGCAATGCAAACGATCGTACTTCGGAAAGGCGTATATATACGCCGGCAGCAGTTAAAGGGATAAGAATTACTTTATTTAGTTCGTTTCAGAATAAAAGCGTGTTTTTTAGTTTTTTTAAGACTATAATTTATTTTTCATTTTTTAGTTTGATCTATAATAAAAGTGCGTGTTTTTAGATTTTTAAACTATCATTTATTCAGTTGAATTCGATATTTGGAGCCGGAATTAGTCTTGCTCTTCAATGGATATTAATTAACGAGTCTTAAGGGCATTTTTATCTCAAAGATTCCGTCTCAATACATACCGGTCAAACTAATAAAAGTGTGTTTAGAAGAAAAAGTCCTCCTTTTCGTTTTTTTCCCCCTTCTTTTTTCACATTTTCATGCATTGTCATCCACTTCTGAGCTGTGGTCCAAATTTCAAGTCTCTAGCTCATCTGGAAGTCAGTTTAAAATCAATTACAAAATTCCTCCCGGACAGACATAAAAGAAAGAAAGTTAATAAAAACATCGTAAAATTAAGTGTCAATCGTATTATCACTTCTAACGCATTGCTTTATAAAAACCAAAAATATTTAACAGTTAGAACATAATTTTTTCCCCACATGCACGAGTCTTTTTTTTTTTTATTTAAATTTTCAGAAAAATGTTTATATTATGGTAAGAAACTGCGCCCGCCCCTTTCTCGCATAGAGAACACTTTTTTTTGTGTTTTATTTCTGCTAACCACAAGAGTGTATATTCGATTTTAGGGTAACACCTTAATCTTTTAGTGGCTAAATCTGGAATTAGTCACCAAATCTGAAAAAGTATATGGAATTAGACACCAAATGTGAAAATGGTATATGCAATAAGTTGCCAAATGTGAAAATGGTATATGCAACAAATCACCAAATCTGGAAGTGGTACAATGAATTAGTTGCTAAATCTGGAAATCGTTTTTCCTGACGATCCTGATAAGGGCAATGGAACAAAATTATGAAACTATTGTATTGTCATCGGTCCTTGACAAGTGTGCAAAATTTTGAATTAATCTGACCTTTTAAAGTGGGTAAAAATCAAGTTCCAAGATTCCGTTACATGCAAGTAAAACTTAGGAAAGTGTGTTAAAAATAGCCAGAACTTCATCAAAGTTGGCAGTATCTCTTCCCATTGCCTAATAAAATGCAAAATGGTTACAATAGACTCTTGCACCAGCACCATACCCCCACTCAAGTATAGAATCTTCAGTGTAAACATGGGTTCAGAGGTTACTGAGGTATGTTTTCTCAACGGTATCATAAGCAACGACTCTGATCTGGAACAGAGTGCATCCCACTCTCCTCGTGAAATTCAAGATATACACGAAAGTCACCGCCTTCAAGGACACAATCATTTTTTAAACAAGGTCTAGGTCAGTGGTCTTCAAACTTTTTCAACTCACAGAACCCCTAGAACTTGAAAGTGTTTTCATAGAACCCCATTCCAGACACATACTTCGAAGAATATATCTCAAACTAATAATAAAGTAGATTAACATATTAGAGGCACTTTACGTAATGGCAATTAAAAAGTATTGCATTTATTATTAAAAAATCATAATCTTAATAATAATTTTTAATATAATTTACTCTTTAGTAATATTAATTGGTGATCCAAGTGTCACCTATTTTTGTATTATATTTAGTAACTGGGACATGTGCTTTTTTTTCCACACAAACTGTCGAAATCTAGGTCTACTAAGATTAAATGCAATCACATTACTTATTGAGTTTAATTCGCTTCTATACTTTGTTTTTGTAGCCAATACGTTGAGAAAAATATATTTGCCTTAAAAACACAGTGCTTTTAATGTTTATAGCTGTGTGAGAAATGCCGTGTATTTTGCATGAATTTGCAACCTAAAATTTGGAAACTGTTCTTGTGAAATTAAGATTTTAACATCGAATCTGTTGTTTCCTCTCCTTTATTACAGGCGTTTTTTTCCACAAATGCAAAAATGTGCATTTTCCCATTAGAAAACTAATTAATTTTGCAAGACATTGTGCTAACTAACGAGTATAAAATTATCTCATGGAACCTGAGATAGTAAGCAATGCCACAATATTCACAATCTAGTAGGAAGTACAAGGGGTGATCAAATGAAAAGGTACGAAACGACACGGTGGGTACAAATATAGACTTTATTCAAAATATACACCATAGGCCTGAGCACAACGATCCCACTGATGAACAAGCCGCAGGATTCCTTGTTCCCAGAATTCCTGTGGCTGTGACGAGACCCAGTCCTTCACAGTGTCCTTGAGTACGTCGTCTGAGTTGAAGCGCTTTCCTTTCAAGTGTTTCTTCAGTGGACTGTAACGATCTCTAGACCCATTCTGGAACTCAAGGTGGCAACGCAGACGGATCAGAGGTACTGCGCCTGCGCAAGCGCCACGCCAGGGAGTTCGGTGCTTACCTATCGAAGAGAGAGGTCGTTTTTTTCCCTAGCTCCACCCGTGAGCTTAGTGTGGAGATTTGAATTCAGTTGATTGTCTCTCCAAGGGAAATCTGTGAGCTCTACCAGAGAGCTTTGCGTGAAAGTTTTTTATCTGCCGGAGGCAGATGTGTTGGAGGCCCATTTCTTATTCTTCCTCTCTAGAAATGTCAACGGGCTCAATATTTAACCATGTAAGAAATTGTACATTTTTTTTGTGTGAGTGTCCTATATAAATAAACCAGTAAACATCATTGATGTTCTTCATTTGAAAACGTTAGGACATTACAGACTATATGAATTTGGAGGTTCCACCGAGATGATTGACAAGAGAGAGAAAAAAAAAGGTATGTGTTCTCCACATTATTCATTTCCAGGCCAGAAAATATAATTTAGTTATTTGTTGTTTATGAGAGTTCGGGAAATCATTTCCCAAAGTTTAAGCACATCAGTGCATAATATTTTTAATATATTTTGAATATAACGAGATATTTTCTTTTGTGTGTGTGTATTTTCTGGTGCAGAGGGAAAACATTTTCCCGTTAAGAAATAAATAAATAGCACATCAGTGCACTTCTTTCAAAAAATTTTTAAACACTCAAGTGTTGTTAAATTTATCTAACAAGATATATATTTTTTTATTTGGTGTTTTTCTAGTGCTGTGGGGAAAACATTTTCCCGTTAGAGAAAAAAATAAATAGCACCTCAGTAAATGTTAAGTATTATATTTGTTGTATTATCTAAACTGTATGCATTTGTGAAGTTGTATTGTCAAAATCATATATTTCTTGATCTACGGGATCCTTCGTGGGGAGTGAGTCAGAATAGAGTTCAAAGAATTTGAGCCAGCACTGTAAAACGAGTTATTTGCACGTGTAGTTAAGCTTGGCCCTACCAAAGCGTGAGTGCATTGAACTCTCCTGGTTCCCTTACATTCTGTGACCACCCCTGCTTGCTTTTCCCTGCATTCCTCGGAACCCCCACGGTTCTTTTTTTGGAGGGGAAACGGAGCGGGTAGTGAAGAATTGAGATTTGTGTCTTCTTCCAGAAGAAAAATAATATTAAGTGTTTCTGAAAAAAAAAATACGAGAGTTATTGAAACTTGTTTCTCTATCGATTAATATAATGAATATATTTTCTTTATTTTATGTAAAGTGTTACAGTTTATTATGTCATTTTAAATGGTAAAACTTTTAACAAAAAAAAGTTTATTATCGTATGAAGATTAGTTGGTTTCAAAATAACCATACAATATGTTTGTTAACGGAAATTGTGTATTGATGCTTGTGTGAACAAATGCTTACTATCTACCTCGCAGTGCAAAGTGAAAATAACGTATTATTTTTATTTGTGTTTCATATCATAATTTTCTAAAGTTTGTTTATACTTTGTGTTCTCACTATCAATCGATTAAAAATGGAAAAAGTTTTATTTTTATTCTTAATCTGCTTAATTTTGTAAAAAAATTAAGAAAATTTATTTATATAACTCTGATATTTTGTATTTATAACATTCAGTAATAACTTATTGAATCCTTATTGTTAATTCAATTATTTTTGTTGTGTGTATTCTGTATTAACTGTGTTTCCACTTCTTAAATTATTAGTTGTTTAAAGGTTAAATTTTTTTTCTGAAAAAAAAATGGCGTATCTGGGAAAAGCTAAAAAAAAGGATCTATTCCTTGTCGCGACAGAACTTGGAGAAACAGTTTCAGAGACATGAGAGTGATAGAATTAAAACAAATAATCATAGGTAGTAAACATTATGAGATGAATTTGTTAAAAATTTACTAGAAAGTATTATGACTGAAAGAACAGAAAATGAAAATTTAGAAAAACAAACATTAGCGAGAGAAATACAGTTAGAAAAGGAAGCGAGGGAGAGGGAATTTCAAATATTATTGCAAAATAAAGAAATTGAAAACCTACAGTTAAAACTAGAATGCCTTAGAGCAAAACAAAACACTTTGTTACTCTATCTCAAATGCAACAATTTGAGGAAACGAACTATTTAATTGACACAGGTCAATTCTGAACAGATCGAGTTAGAGGGAAGAGGTTAACTCTGAAAACAAAGAGATTTTGCCTCCTGTTAACCCTTTAGCCCCATAAGTCCTGTGACTCAAATACCATCGAGTACTTTTATTGCTAGACAGCAAAAAAGGAAGAACTTGCCCCTATAATTTCAGAAGTAGTCAGTAAAAATAATGTAGATG